>PVIJ01018809.1:0-25359 GCA_004024925.1 Scalopus aquaticus
TTTTTTTTTTTTTTGACTGGGTTATTGGCTTTGTTTTCATTGAGTTGTGTGAGTTCCTTATAAATTTTTGTTATCAGTCCTTTATCGGATGTATCATGTGCAAAGAATTTTCCCAGTTGGTAGGGTGTCTGTTAGTTTTGGTTAATGTCTCTTTTGCTGTACAGAAGCTTTTTATTTTGATGTAATCCCATCTGTTTATCTTGTCTTTCACTTCCTTCACTTTAAGGGATGTGTCTTTCAAGATTTTGCTGAGATGTATGTCGTGTAGAGTTTTGTCTATATTTTCTTCTATACATTATGGTTTCAGGTCTTACATCCAGGTCTTTTATCCATTTTGAGTTGACTTTTGTGCAGGGTGTGGGGTAGTAGTCTAACTGCATATTTTTGCATGTGGCTTTCCAGTTTTCCCAGCACCATTTATTGAATAGACTATCCTTGTTCCATTGCGTTCTCTTTGCTCCCTTTTCAAAGATTAGTTGTTCATAGATATGCGGTTTTAATTCTGGGTATTCTATTCGGTTCCATTGGTCTTTGTGTCTGTTTTTGATCCAGTACCATGCTGTTTTAATTATTATGTCTTTGTAGTATAGTTTGAAATCAGGCAGTGAAATTCCTCCATTTTCTTTCTTTTTAGTTAGTAGGGCTTTAGCTATGCGAAGTTTTTTGTGATTCCATATGAATTTCGTCAGTAGTCAATGTATTTCTTTGAACAATGTCATTCAGATTTTTATTGGAATAGCGTTGAATCTGCAAATTGCTTTTGGTAGGATTGCCATTTTGATAATGTTAATCCTTCCAATCCATGAGCAGGGTATGCCTTTCCATCTTCTTGTGTCTTCTATTTCTTTCAATAGTGTTTTATAGTTTTCTTTGTATAAGTCTTTCTGTCTTTTGTTAGATTTATTCCCAGATATTTGATTTTTTTGGTTTCAGTTTTGAAGGGCATGGATCTCTTAATTTCTTCTTCTTCAGACTGGGTGTTTGCATAAAGGAAGGCTACTGAGTTTTGTGCATTGATTTTGTATCCTGCTACTTTACTGAACTGATCTATAATTTTTAGTAGTTTTCCTATGGAGTTTTTAGGATTTTGTATATATATTATCATATTGTCTGCAAATAGAGACAGTTTAATTTTCTTTTCCTATTTGGATACGTTGAATGACTTTCCTTGCCTAATAGCTCTGGTTAGGACTTACAGTATTATATTGAAACGTAATGGTGAGAGTAGACATCCTTGGCTTATTCCTGATCTTAGGGGAAAGTCCTTCAGCTTCTCACCATTGAGGATAATATTGGCCGTGGGTTTGTCGCATATGGCTTTTATTATGTTGAGGTATGTTCCTTCTATCCCAAGGATTTCAAGGGCTTTTATCATAAATGGGTGTTGCACTTTGTCAAATGCTTTCTCAGCATCTATTTATATGATCATATGGTCTTTATTTTTCTTTTTGTTGATGCATTGGATTACATTGATTGATTTTCAGATGTTGAACTATCCTTGTGTCCCTGGAATAAATCCCACTTGGTCTTGTTGTATTATCTTTTGAATGCATTGTTGGATCCTGTTGGCCAAGATTTTGTTAAACATTTTTGCATCGGTGTTCATTAGGGAGATTGTTCTGTAACTTTCTTTTATTGTATTGTCTTTTTCTGGTTTTGGTATTAGTGCAATACTGACTTCATAGAATGTGTTTGTTAGTACTCTTTCTTTCTCGATTTTTTGAAAGATTTTGTGTAATATAGGGACTATTTCGTTTTTGAATGTTCAGTCGAATTCGTTTGTGAAAACATCTGGTTTGGGCTTTTGTTTTTGGGGGAGGTTTTTAATTGCTGTTTCACTTATACTGCTTGAGATTGGTCTGTTTAGGTGTTCTATATTTTCTTTGTCTATTTTTGGATGATTGTATAGTTCTAGGACTTTGTCCATATCCTCTAGGTTGTTGTACTTGTTTCCATATAGCTGTTTGTAATAATCTCTGATTATGTTTTGATTTTTTTCTGAGTCCGTAGTGATTTCTCCTTTTTCATTTACGATCCTATTTTTTTAATTGTTATTTATGTTTTTTACATCTTGTATTCCCCTTGGGCAGCCCACCACCAATTCACCCGTGATCCATCTCCATGGTCCCCTGTATTCTCCTCTTTTCCATTTTGTGCCCTTATCCTTCCCTCCCACCCCCCCACCGCTGAGTGTCTCTCTCCCACCCGGTCTCCCTATAGTCCTGTTATAAGTGTATAGCTGTTTATAGTATTATCTGATTATTTATTTTATTTTTGCTGTGTCCGTTGTGATTTCTCCTTTTTCATTTATGATCTTATTTATTTGTGTTTTCTCTCGTTTTTTCTCTGTAAGCCTGGGTAGTGGTTTGTCTATTTTGTTTATTTTTTCAAAGAACCAGCTTTTGGTTTCGTTAATCTTCTGGATAGTTTTTTTTTAATTTCCATTTCATTTAGTTCTGCTTTATGATCAGAGAAGAAGGCTGGTACGATTTTGATCTTAGTGTATCTGTTGAGGTTTGTGTTGTGGCCTAATATGTGATCAATCCTGGAGTATGTTCCATGCACACTTGAGAAAAATGTGTATTCAATTTTTTGGGCGTGAATTGATATATATATATCTGTTAATCCCGTGTGGTCTAGGTCCTTATTTAGAGCTTTAATGTCCCTGGTTACTTTTTGTCTTCTTTATCTGTCCAATAGAGATAGCGGGGTGTTGAAGTCTCCTACTATGTATGTATTTTCTTTAATATCTGTTTTCAGGGATGATAATAATTGTCTGATATATTTTGGTGCTCCTTCATTTGGGGAGAATATGTTGATGATTGTTATATCCTCCTGTTTTATTGTCCCCTTTATCATGATGTAGTGGCCAGCTTTGTCTTTTTTTACCTTTTTAAGTCTGAAGTCTATTTTATCTGATATAAGTATAGCTGTTCCTGCCTTCTTTCTTGGTCCATTTGCCTGTAGGATTGTTTTCCATACTTTAACTACTAATCTCTGTTTATCTTTCACAATTAAATGTGTTTCTTATAGACAGCAGAAGGTTGGGTTCCTTTTTTTGATCCATCCTGCTATGATGTGTCTTTTAATTGGTATGTTTAGTCCATTTACATTTAGAGTTAATATTGCTATACTGTCATCCATATTTTTTTGTTTATTTGTTTACCCTTTTGTGGTTCTACTTCTTACCTTATTCTGTGTTTCCTGGTCTTTCTTCTGTTGGTTTTGTCTTCATGACTTCTAGTATTCTTTGGAGTGGGGGTTTGGTAGAGATGAATTTCTGTAGTTTCTGTTTGTCGGAAAAGGTCCATGTTTTTTCTTTATAGTGGAATGAGTGCTTTGCAGGGTAGAGTATTCTTGGTGACATTTGTTGTCATGTAGTGTGTTATATATGTCCCTCCAATCTCTTCTTGCCTGTTGTGTTTCTTCAGAGAAATCTGATGTCAGCCTGATTGCCTTTCCTTTATAGGTTATTTGTTTCTTTGCCTTTGTCATTTTCAATATATTTTCCTTGTCTTGAATTCTCGATAGTTTTACTATCATCTGTTGCTCTTTTTTTTTCTTTTGTTGTAATAATCTGGAGACAGGCTGGCTTCCTGTATGTCAATTTTTGTTTCCTTTTTCATGTTTGGGAAGTTATCTTCAATTATCCCCTTGAGAAGTTTCTCTGTTCCTTTGTCTCTCTCTTCTCCTTCTGGGATTCCTATGATTCTGACGTTTCCTTTTTTCATGGTGTCAGATAGTTCTGAAAGCTTTTCCTCATTCTTTTTCCTTTGTTTTTCTCTTTCCTTTTCTGCCTTGATTCTGTAGTATCTTCATCTTCCAGAGTGCTTATTCTTCCCTGCATATCTTTTAATTCACTTTTCTGGCTTTCTCCGGATTTCTTTAGCTCCTCTGCTAATGTTTTTAAATCTCCCATTTCCTTCAATTCCTTCTTTATGGATTCATTCTCGTTCTTCAGTTCTTTTAAATCTCCCAGTTCCTTCAACTTCTTCTTTATGGATTCATTCTCATTCCTCTGTTCTTTGTTCTTTTCATTTAATTCTATCAATTTTTTTTGTGGTGGCTATTTTGAAGTCTTTATCTGTTTGGTGGATGTAATCTTCTATGTCCATATTAATGGGTTCTGGAGAGCAATTTTCTTTTTGTGGTGTATTATTTTGAGGGTCATTTGTGACTTTTTTGTTTCCCGATGTTGGTTTTCTGATTTGCTCTGTTCGTAGCTTTCCTCTGGTGCTGGCGGGCATGACTCCTGGTTTTACTTGCCCAGGAGTGTTTGTGGTTCCCTAGTGTCTCAGTTGTCTTGGTTATGGCTAGGTATCTTCTGGATTTTATTATTTTTCTCTGTTGAATTTTTTGTTTCTCTTGGCGTGTCTCCAGTGTGTTTCCAGTTCAGAGTTGAATTAGGGAAGATGAAGGGGTGGTTTGTAGTAAAATAGAAAGAAAACTTAAAAGAGTGAAAAAAAACAGGGAGAGGAAATAAAAGGGGAATGAAGATGAAGAAAAGTAGGAATGAAAGACCAAGAGAAAAATGTAGGTTAAAAGTAAAAAAAAAAAGAGAAAAATGGATAATTAAAAAAGAGAAAAATAATTAAAAAAATAAAAAAATTAATTAAGTATTGGGGAGATGTGAATTTGAAGTCTGTAGTCCTTTTGCTCTTAGGTTCTGGGGTTTCTATTTGGGTCCCCTCCTGGGGTCAGCCCCTCCTTTCCAGTGACAGATGTCTTTCTGTTGCTGCTTTCATTAGTCCTTGCTGGGAGTCTTTCTATTCTTTCTCCCCTCCCCGCCCTTTTTTATTTTTCCCCCTTTCCTCCAATGTTTGCCTGGGGCTATTCCTGCCCCTAGTTTATGTCTGGTGGGGAGGGATCGGGAGCTCCTGGTCTTAGTTTCTTTCTGCTGCTTGGGGCCTGCTACCCCACGAAAGTGTGCAGGGGTGGAGGGTGTGGGTGGCTGTTGATCAGCGTGTCTCCTCCACTAGTTTCTAGGGTGCCAGTGTGCAGCCACCTAGAAGTTGGGGGGGTGGCAAGTGCTGGGCCGTGTTAACCACCTGCTGAGATCTTTGTTTGTTTGTTTGTTTTTTGCCGCCCTCTGGGTGCCAAGATGCTGACACTTTGCAGGGGAGAGTGTGGTCAGAGATATTTTCAGCAGGAGATAGTTTCAGCAACAGGTGTGGAGGGGTTTTGGGGATTGTCAGTCAATAGTCCTTAAATGCCATTCCTCATCAGCTTGGGATCAATTTGCATTCTATAGCCCAGAATGTTTGAGGTGGTCTCCGCAGGAGGTAAACTGGCCTAACCAGCTTTTTTGGCTAATTTATCACCTAGCAACCAGTGGGGGATATTACTTGCTTGGACTTTCTCCCCTTTAAGATGTTACCTAGCCCCAGGTGGGGGATGGGACACAGTGACTCTCCCGCTTTCCTGCTCTTCAGGGCTGCCACGCAGGTAAGAGAGCAGGGTCGTGGGGTGGGTGAGTGGGGGTCGCGCTCCCAGTCATCTGGCTGGAGCCCTCCGACCTCACCGCATTTTCTAACCTTGTATTCAGTGGCTCTCAGGGAAAGCCGGTTCGCCCACCTCTCCTTTCTGTTTCTCTTTTTTGTGGAGTCCGATGTCTTTTCTCTTCTCTTTACTCCAACTCTTCGGTTTATTTTTAAGTCTAAAGCACCCCTGGGGTTGATTGTTTTGTGTAGGGTATCTGGCTCTCTTCGAGTCAGCTCTAAAAGTTGGGGATATTTTTCTCCATAATTCGATTTTTTGTGGGAGAGCCTGATCCTAGCATCTGTATCTTGTTTCTTGATGTGAGCTTGTAATGCTATATATTCTCCTCTTATTACTGCTTTTGCTGTGTCCCAGACGTTCTGGAAAGTTGTGTCCTCGTTGTCATTCAGTTCTAGATATTTTTTAATTTCTTCTTTGATCTCTGCGTTGATCCATTGGTTTTCCAGTAATGTGGGTTTCAGTCTCCATGAGATAAAATGGTTTCTTTTTTCTTTTTATTGTTTATTTCCAGTTTGACCCCTTTATGATCAGAGAAGAGTGATGGTACGATTTTGATGTTAGTGTATCTGTTGAGATTTGTTTTGTGGCCTAATATGTGATCGATCCTGGAGTATGTTCTGTGCGCACTTGAGAAAAATGTGTATTCAATTTTTTGGGGGTGAATTGATATATACATATCTGTTAATCCCGTGTGGTCTAGGTCCTTATTTAGAGCTTTAATGTCCTTGGTTACTTTTTGTCTTCTTGATCTGTCCAATAGAGAAATGGGGTGTTGAAGTCTCCTACTATGTTTGTATTTTCTTTAATGTCTGTTTTCAGGGATGATATTAACTGTGTGATATATTTCGGTACTCCTTCATTTGGGGAGTATATGTTGATGATTTTTATATCCTCCTGTTTTATTGTACCCTTTATCATGATGCGACCAGCTTTGTCTTTTTTTGCCTTCTTAAGTTTGAAGTCTATTTTATCTGATGTAAGTATAACTGTTTCTGCCTTCTTTCTTGGTCCATTTGCTTGTAGGATTGTTTTCCATCCTTTAGGTATTAATCTTGTTTATCTTTCACAATTAAAAGAGTTTCTTGTTGACAGCAGAAAGTTGGGTTCTTTGTTTTAATCCATCCTGCTATGATGTGTCTTTTAATTGGTGTGTTTAGTCCATTTACATTTGGAGTTAATACTTATATACTGTCATCCATATTTGTCTTTTTTTTTTACCTTTTTGTTATTCTAATCTTTACCTTATTCCGTATTTCCTGGTCTTTCCTCTGTTGTTCTTGTCTTCATGGTTTCTTGTAGTAAGTTTTGGAGTGGAGGTTTGTGGTGATGAATATCTGTAGTTCCTGTTTGTCAGAGAAGGTCCATATTCTTTCTTCATAGAGGAAGGAGAGCTTTGCAGGCTAGGGTGTTCTTGGTTGACATTTGTTGGCATGTAGTATATTACATATGTCTCTCTATTCTCTTCTTGCCTGTAGTGTTTATTCAGAGAAATATGATGTCAGACTGATTGGCTTTCCTTTGTAGGTTATTTGTTTCTTCGTCCTTGTCATTTTCAATAGATTTTCCTCGTCTTGAGTTCTCGATAATTTTACTGTCATATGTCTTGCTGTTTTCTTTCTTTCGTTGTAATAATTTGGTGATCTTCTGGTTTCCTGTATGTAGATTTGTTTCCTTTTCTCATTTGGAAAGTTCTCTTCAGTTATCTCCTTGAGAAGTTTCTCTGTTCCTTTGTCTCTCTCCTCTTCTTCTGGTATTCCTATGATTCTGATGTTTCCTTTTTTCATGGTGTCAGATAGTTCTCAAAGCTTTTCCTCAATTCTTTTTCCTTCGTTTTTCTTTTTCCTTTTCTATCTTGGTTCTTTCAGTCTTTATCTTCCAGAGTGCTTATTCTTCCCTCCATGTGTTTTAATCGACTTTTTTTTTTTGGCTCTCTACTAATGTTTGTAAATCCTCCATTTCCTTCATTTTCTTCTGTATGGATTCATTCTCGTTTTTCAGTTCTTCATTTATATTCCTCAGTTCTTTGTCCTTTTCATTTAAATCTATTATTTTTTTGTTATGGCTATTCTGAATTCTTTATCTGTTAGGTAGATGTAATCTTCTATATCCATATTATTGGGTTCTGAAGAAGGATTTTCTTTCTGTGCTTTGTTGTTTTGAGGGTCATTAGTAACTTTTTGTTCCCTGTTGTTGGCCTTGTGCTTTGCTCTGATTGTAGCATTCCTGTGCTGTTGGTGCCGGCGGGCATGGTTCATGGTTCTACTTACTGAGGAGTGTTTGTTGTTTCCTAGTGTCTGAGTTGCCCTGGCTGTGGCTGAGTATCTTCTGGATTTTCTTTTATCTCTATTGAAATCTGTGTCCCGTGGCGTGTCTCCAATGTGTTTCTAGTTTCTGGTGGAATTTGGGTAGAAAAAGGTGTGGTGGTTTGTAATAAAAAAAATAAATAAAATTAAAGAGGAAAAAAATTAAAAAGGTATTGGATGGATGTAAACTTGGGGAGAGTTTTGTAGTCCTTTTTCTTTTAGGTTTTTGAGTTTCCGGGTAGGCCCCCTGCTAAGATTCAACCCCCCTTTCCAGTGTCAGATGTTGCTGTTGTCCTACTGTCACTGATGTCGTTTTATAGTTGCTAGTAGTCTTTCTGTTCTTTCTCTGTCCCCCCTTTTTATTTTTCTACTTCCCCTCAGTGATTGTCTGGGGGTTATCTCTGCCCCTGGGGTTATGTCTGGTGGGGAGGGGTTGAGAGTTCCTTACCTTAAGTTTCTTTTCTGCTTCTTGGTCCCCCTTCTCCATGAGGGGGTGCAGGGGTGGAGGTTGTTGGCAGCTGTTGGACAGCGTTTCGCCTCCCCTAGATTCTGTATTACCTCCTAGAAGCTGGGTGTGGGGCCACCGGGGGGGGGGTTGTGCTGGGCCGTTGTCTCCACAAGGTGGATTTTCCTTTCTGCCGCCCTCCTGGGTGCCAATATGTGACATTTTGTGGAGGAAGGTGTGGTTGGAGACAGTTCCAGCAGGAGCCTGTATTAGGTTAGGTTAGGTTACCTTCAGTCAGGTTAGAGAAAAGTAGAGTTCTCTAACATCAGGTCTTGGTGTCAGGTTACAGACTAGGGAGGAGATTGTTTGACGTGCTTTCAGCAGTTTTTCCTGCCTGACCTGGTTTCTCTGGTCAATATATCACCTAGCAACCAGTTGGGGATTAGGACTCCACAGGGTGCTGGCAGTTTGTCTTCCCTGCTAAGATGTTACCTATCCCCAGGTGGGGGATGGAATGCAGTGACCCTCGAGCTTTCCTGCACTTCAGAGCTGCCTTGCAGGGAAGAGTGGGGGCTTGTTGGGTGGGTGGGTGGGGGTCATGCTCCCCGTTAGTTGGCCAGAGCCCTCTGACCCCACCGCAGTTTCTATCTTTGTATTCAGCGGCACTCCATAAAGCTGGTTTGCATGCTTCTTCTTGCTTTTATTCCTCCATGTGGCATCTGGTGTCTTTTCTCTTCTTTTTACTCTGACTTTTCAGTTTATCTTTAAGTCTAAAGCACCCACGGGGATGATTGTATTGTGTAGGACATCCAGTTCTCCTCAGTTCGGCCTCAAAATAGGGATTTTTTCTGTCCATAAATCTATATTTTGTGGGAGAGCCTGATCCTAGCATCTGTTCACCGCCATGTTTTGGGGGTGTGTCCTGAATAGGCTCTCGATGCCTTTTTCTTTCTCTTCTTCTGATATACCCAATATCCTTATGTGGAATCTGATAATTTTTGCAGACTTTCTTCATTTCTCATAAATCTTATTTCTCCTTTACCAACTAAGTCATTACTGGAATTTTAATCTGCAAATTTAGTGATTATCCCCTCTCCAAGATTTAGCCTGCTTGTGATAATTTCCACGGAAGTTTTAATTTCATTCACGAAGTTTTCACTTACAACATTTCTGTTTGAAATTTTTTTATAGCCCAAGTTTCTTTAGTAAATAATTTCTTCTGCTCCTATATTTCCTTTTTTATATCATTAATGCTTCATTATGTTAAGTATCATTGTTTTTTTCATAATAGCTATTTAAAAGTCACTGTCTACTTGATCTCTAATTTCTGTGTCACTAAAAATGTACTCTGAATATTTATCTTGTTCATTCATTCAGCTACAAGGTTTTACATTTCTTGCCATTTGATGTTCTTCTAGTAGATGGTGCTGTGGTCTATCTTTGAAGTTCTGTTTTGTTTTCCATAACTTGAGTGTGAGCAGGGGGCCCTATTAGGGGGCTTCATTTCAGTGAAAGTCTTGGGGCCAGAGAATCAGCCTAGATCTAAAATCCTTTGTTTCTGGATCTGTTCCCAATCTGAGCACAGCATCCTCTTCCAGGTCCAGTCATAGGTATTTACAACTGGTGACAGCTTTCACTAATCATAGACTAGAGCTCTGAGAAGCGAGTTGATGGGAATTAACATATTGTGAGCAAATGGGTCTTTTGCTTGCCTTGTAGAAAGCCAAACTATAACCACAAGAATATATATGAGGTAGCTACCAAGGGAGTCAATAGGGCTGACATCCTCAAAGAAACTAATTTTCCAAATGGCAGGGGTGCTGTGATTATTTATGGGGGAAAGGAATGTGAGGATGTTTGGAATGTGAAGGGCATGAGAGGCTTTATATGCCTTGAGTCAAGGAGCTGCCAAGCATTATAAACTCATGAATTACATTGTTTATCTTTACCAGGGAGTGTTCTTTTAGGTTAACAGTTCTTAAAGACTAGCAGATACTTGTTCTGGTGTCATTAGCCTTGGAGGGGCATAGAGACTTTTGTTAGTGGTGTGACCCAATTAGGTCTCAAGTTTCTCTCAGCAGTGTACTTCAGTTGATCTGCCCCATTCTGTCTCTAGTGAATCTGCAATAGGGTGGTCCCCAGGAAAACTGTGTGTTCCAGGTTCCCTGCCCCACTCAAGGAAGGGTGGAGCTAAGCAGGAGAGATAAGAAGCTTGAGAAGAGAGGAGAGACACAGAGGAGACAGGACAAGGAAGGAAGAAGGATGGAGAGCCAGAAGAGGCACAAGGAGCAGAGAGACAAATAAAGAAGCTGCACTGGCCTGGACTGATTGAAACAGATGTGGGTGAGAGACCCGTGGGGAGGTTCAGATTTTGCTCTTTAACTCCCAGAATTAGCTGGCTGTTTCTGACCCTTTTCTATGGGTCCTTGCCAAAAGGTGTTTTAGACTTGTGGCAGGGTTTCAGGCCTTATTTTGGGTCAGTCCCATTTGGGTTGACTTTTACCTATGAGTGGTTGGATAATATTGGGTGCGTGACTTAGAAACTATATTCTTGTCTTCTCTATCTTTTCTAACTGTATTAAAGTTTGTTTCCACAAAAGGTCTTATATGTTTTGCATTGATGCGGCAGATGGCAGAACCTATTTACAATGGCAGGTTTGAGGTTCCTGGGGTATCCCTCTCCCTGCCCTGTAACAAATCCTCTCACCACCCCATGTCTATAGCCCCAGTTCTTGTGTGCATGAGTAAATAAATCTTTAAAAATGTTTAAACTACAGGTTGTGGGGTGTGTGTGAAGATCTGGCTACTCTATTATGCTTGCTTCTTCCGAAATCATCCAGTTTCAGTGTCAACCAAACTTGGAAGACCGTGTGGTTCTTTAAATCCTCTGAGGGGGCCTGGCTCATTTATTGAAAGCCAGTGGGGAGGCTGCAGAAGGCTTGTCTGCTTGTCTACCAGGATGGACCATCTTTATTGTTGTCTCTAGACCCCCAGACAGCTTGGTTATTGCCTATGGGTAGGTGGAGCTCTTATCCTGGAATTGCCCTCTGGGTCTAGTAGTATGGAGGGTGGGTTGCAAGGTTTTTTGGCACCTGTTTTGTTGACAGCTGAGTGGTGAGAGGTTGCCAAGATGGTACGTGCTGGTGAGTCTGGCCCGGTTTTTCACTGGTGTTCTTTGCCCTCTAGGTGCATGCTGTAAGAATGGTATCTGGAACTCCTTCTCCCATGGGACAGGGGTCGTTTTGAATCATTTTTATTGTATTAGGTCTTAGGGCTTGCTGGCCTATTAAGAGCTGGTCCTTGGTCTCCAGTATTTCCTTCATTTTCCTGTTCTGGCTTCCTTCTGGCCCTCCATGCAGGGGTCCAGGGACTAATCTTCGTTTGCTATATTGGATCATAGGGTTAGGATGCAGGGTGTTAGGCTCAACACTCCCCTGGCTTCCCAAGGAAGATTTCTGCACCTTAGAGATCTCTTCCTCCTTTTGTCATTGTCCCCATGATGCAGTTTCTTTCTTGGTAAGGGCACCTCTGTCTCATCTATCCCTCTGTATGCTACCTTTTCATCTTGTATTGGTGAAGCTCTATCAGTCCAGGTTTCAGGTCTGTTTGGTGTAGTTTGGTCCATATTTGGGTGTAGATTTGTTGTGATAGTGAGAGGAGGTAAGCATAAATTCTCCCTGTTCTCCCTTTTTGGCACAGCTCACCTCCCCCTTTTTACTTTTTTTGTGTACAATTCTTGAACCTTTTTATTCCTAATATTTCATTGAAGATTTTTGCATCTATGCTCTTTTCTTTTTCTGTTACAATGTTCATTATATAGATAGAAATATTTACATATATTTAGACAAATCAATAAATAAGCATTTATACAGAGATATCACAAAAATCATTAAAGAATGTAGCAGAAGCATAAGTTTGTTTTCACCTTCCCTTATCCTAGTCTCCTCTTCTCTTGTGATGTCTTTATCTGGTTTTGTTATCAGGAAGTAGTGGTCTCACAGAATTAGATAGTGACTTTTCCTCTACTATTTTTTGAAGAGTTTATAAAGAATTAGTGTTAATTCTTCCTGGAATGGTTTATAAAATTTACCAATGAAGCCATCTTTTCTGGATTTTTCCTTCTGGTAAGTTTTTGATAACTGATTCAGTGTCTTTAAACTTACTGATTTCTTTTTAAATCCATTTTTTAAAGTTTCTGTTTATAGGAATTAATCCATTTCATCTAGATTATCTAACTTGCTGAAAAATCACTCATAGTTTCTCTTATAATCCTTTGTAAATTCAAATGTCACTTATGTTATGCCATTTAATATGTACCCTTTTATATGCCATTATTATGCATACCAAATATTATGTATAATATACTATAATGGTATTATTTTGCACATATATTTGGTATATAAAACATAATACATGTTAAACACATAAAATAATATAATGGTATTATATATTATGCTATAATATATATAAATATATAAGCACATATATGTACATATATGTGTATATATAACTATCTATCTATCTATATGGAATCACTACAGGCACATTTACTAATCTAACCCCTTATATAAATCCTACACTCATAGAACTGTCCATGGAGGTGCAGGAGCAAGGATACAGGAATATTACCTTGAATCAGAATCAGGCTCAGATGATGCTGAACTGGGATGTGGTGTCAGAATCTGGTTCCTCAGGTAATGGCTGAGGTGGGGAGAAGGTCACTGAAGTGTCACAGTGCACAAATACCCACTGTTACAAATATGTGACATTACAGACTAAGATTTAAAGGGAAGTTATGGGGTATGGTGGGGAAAGAATCCATGTGAGTAATAAGAGTTTCTGTTGATGACCCCAAACATCAGTCTTATCTTTATCCTGCAGGTCCTTCTGTGCTGGGCCTTGTCTCCATTCCAGGGATGGACAAGTTGCTGACAGAGGCCCCTCTGGCCATGGAGACTGAGGAGCAGGCAGTTCTGCATAAGACACACAAGCGTTTTCTACAAAACGTTTCCTCCACCCTGCTCTCAGAAGTCATTTCTGCCTTTACGAGCAGCAGTGCCACCCAAAATCTTAGCTCCCCTGTCACATTTGTCTTCAAGCATGTGAGTCCTGATGGAGTGGGACTATGGCTGTGAAGGAGCCTTTACCTGACCATAGTTTGGTTGCCCAGTTCAGCATTAGGGTTTGGGCAGGGCTTTTCCATGTATGCCTCATCTTTCCAGGAAAACCCTTTGCAAACCAGCTTTGGGTTGTCATATCTGAGCACCAGAAAACCAACTCATATCTATATCCTGTTCCTGCAGTCAGTGACCCCTAAACCAATGCAGAAGACACTTTGTGTCTATTGGGAGCATGATGAGAATGGATGTGGTCATTGGGCCACAAAAGGCTGCAGGATGGTAAGCACCAGAGACACCAATACCACCTGCCAATGTACCCACCTCAGCAGCTTTGCTGTCCTCATGGCCTCCTACAGTGTGAAGGTGAGAACCCTGAGAGGGACTGGATTCAATGTCTATTGCTAAGTGGTAAGTTAATATACATGTAAGCTTTAAAATAAACCACACATTTATTATTTCCTTGATTCTGCTCATCAGCAACTTGGCATGATCTTACAAAGCAGAAATCACTTTTTCTGCCAGGGAAGCAATCTCACCTGTGGCTTAGAGTCCTCCTCTTAACTCCTTGGTTGCTGGTAGAATTTAGCTCCTTATAGTCATAGATCTGAGGTCCCACTTTCCTGCTAGCTGTCAGCAGTAGACTACAGAGTTCCTGGGGTTACCTGAATTCCTTTTCATGTGGCTTTCTCATTGGCCCTCTCACAATATCTCATTGTTCCTATTTAGAGGCCAGAGGAGGATCTCCCACACATCAAAGCTCTCCCAAATTGGAATTTTTTATGGGTAAAAACCCAGATCTTTTATGGGTTCACCTGATTATATCAAGCCCACCAGGATAAAATCCCTCTCTCTCTTTTTCTAATGAAGGACATAAAATGATTTAATGGAAAAACTCCAATATTAAGGAGTGACACCATAATAGAATGAATTAAATGGAGATATGGCACATGTCCTTAGAAAGGAGGCCATTGTTTTTAGTGTGCAGACTGAGGGGTTCCCCAAGACCCTCAAACCTCTAAAGGCATTATGCCATTTGCTGCATAAAGACAAAGCATATTCTTATTGTAAAAGGACTTTCTTTAACAGGGTTATTTTACATAGAGAAGGAAGAATAATAGTTTCCCAATAAAACACCCAAAGTTATATCTCCTTGTGGGTAAATGTCCAGCCTAATAGAGCTGGCCCAGAGCGGGGCCGCTGAGGTCTGAAAGCCTGCCACAAGTGTAAGGCACCTCTGGCAGGGAACCACAGGAAAGTCTGGGACAAAAGGAGCAAAATCAAAACACAAATCAAGATAAAGGCTGTCATTGTCAGCCTCCCCACATGCTGTCTCTCACTTTTGTCTCTTTTAAGTGTCTCTATGTGCCTTGGCTCCATGTCTCTCCTTCCATGTTCCCCAAGCCCCTGGTACAAGTTCAAAGCTGAGCAGCAAGCATGCCCTTTTTTCACATGTCTCTGTTCTTAATCCTCCTCCAAGTCCTCTCTAGTTTCCCTTCACTGCTCAGCTCCACCTCTCATTAGGTGGGGAAGGGAACCTGAAATCTCCCCTTTTTATGGTGATTACACTGTTACAATATCAGTGTTTCCAAAAAGGTCAAGAGTTTTAATAACAGTATAAATAAATTCAGTAAATTGAAGGATACAAAATTAATCTACAAAAATTGGTTGTGTTCCTATATGCCAACAATGAAATACCAGAAAGAGAAACTAAAAAATTATTCTACTTATGATTGCATCAAAAAGAATCAAATACCCAGGAATAAATTTTACAAAGTTGAGAGACCAGTGATATAGGTATACAATGAAGTCTGTAAGACATTGATGAAAGAAACTGAAGATGAAACAAATAAATGGGAAGATATTCCATCTATTACATCCTAATGAGTTGAAGGATTAATGTTTTTAGTGTTTCCCTATCACTGAAGGCAATCTACAGGCTAATACAGTCCCTATCAAATGGCATTTTTTACAAAAATAGAAAACAATCTTAAAATTTGAGGGAACTATAATAACCCTATTGAGATCCCTGATTTCAAACTAGGTTACACAGATTTAGTTTTTGTGAGCAGAAGAAATAATCCCTCTGGGTTCTTCTTAGCTGGCAAATAATCAAACAAGCATCAGACCAATTGATAGGAGAAAGAATATATAGAAGTTTAATAATATCTTGTGTACCCCCTGTGTACATGGGAGAGACCCAGTGTGACTGACTAACTCACCCACATGGTTTTAGACACCATCTCAAATAGCTAAGACAGAGATGTTGGGACAAGAAAGGGGACATTCAGTTAGGGACTGGGAAAACAAAGCAATGCAGACAAATTCGGCCTTCTCCCTTGAAAGGAGATAAGGAGAGTAGATCTTCCTGGGTAATGTCTTTACAGAGAAAAATTTATAGATAAATAGCAAAAGCAACTTCCACCCAGTCTCAGGGCCCCTTCCATGAAATAACCCTTTTGTCAAAAAAGACATATTTTGGGTAGGAGATTTTTTTTTCTCCCCAAAGTTCCACTTTCGGAAATTCTCAAGATGTTCCACAATTTGAAGTTGAGTGGCTTGATTATTTCACAGAATCAGTCTCTCCGTCCTGAAAATAGATCAGTCCAATTGAACAGTTGTGTCTAATTTCTGGAGGCATTAATGTGCAAGTGCTTCCTGCCCAAGGAACTGTCCTGTAGTACTCAAGAATGACATGAGGACTCTAACCATGGCAGTTGATTTCGAAGCTGAGATTTATTGAAATGACAGAGTGATAGAGAGCTGCAGGGAGACCACCAGGGTAAGTGACTGCCTTAGGGACAACAGCCTCTCCCTTATATAGGCCACAAGGAGCCTAACAAAAGGGATGACATTATTGTACATGTGGGGGCAGAGCAAGGGTGTTGGAAACAATCTGTGCAGCCACAGTAGGGGAACATGAGTCTTCATACATCACACGTTCAGAAAATGGAGAAGTCCTACCCAGAGGTGGCAGTCTTAGTATTAAAATGAAGATAAAGTCAGAGTGAGTTTAGTGTTCTTCCTCAAAATACATGAGCCACCAACTGGCCTGTTGTGGGCCAGCAACAATTCCACTATGTCATCTCTGGACTGCTAAGACAGTTGACTAAAATAAAGAGGTTACTAGGGACATAGAGTAAGTAGTAACTGGAAGTTACTCACTAAGCTATGCTTTATATGCACTATTGTTAGTGTTCTTTTTTCCAAGACTATATGCAAGGTGAAAGAAGCAAGCACATTCAAGAGGCCTCTTGCCACAAGCAATAAGAAAAACTTTTATGGAAAATAAAAGTGGTTAAGGTTTGAAGCAAACCACAAATTCAGTTGGGAGTCCTGAGGGAAACCTGTCAAGAGAAGATTTCTATATGTTGGGAGTTGAGGCATCTTCAGATGGGGTGAGGGCAGAAAGTGTTTTTCATGTTTGCAATTCCATATCATCAGGAATTTAGGAAAACTGTGATGGTCATGTTTAGCACAGCTGTCTTGGTGAGCTCTCTGAAGCATTTCCAGTTTCAGAACAAGACAGCTAATTCAAGCCAAAAATATGGGGAAAAACTGTAAAGATTAGTTTGAAAAGTCATAATCAGATATTAGAAAAACTCAGGATGATACCGGGAAAAACTTAGGGGTGGCTAGGACCCCCAAACTCTTATGGGGAAAAAAACCATGCTGTCCATTCTAAGGGTCATACCTAGCCATATGCATAAAAACAAAGAATCAAACTCTAGTGTGCCCAAAGACTTTAAATCAATTGGTGAGAGGTTCAAAGGGAATAGAGAAGGGGAGAAGAGAAGTAGGAGAGAGAAGGAGTCCAAACTATGGACTTTCAATCAAACTCCCAAATCAACCTCCCCTTTGTGGGCACCTTCATCCAAACAGGCAGGGCCCATAATGGGATGGCCAAGACCCAAGAGCAGAGCTGCCAGGAGAATGAATCCAAGTCAACCTCCTGGCAAGAAACACAGGCAAGAGGTTGCACAGGGCTCCTTGGACTGGGAAAGGAAGAGAGAACCAAAGTTCAAAATGTACTTCGCAAGCTGAATCCACCACAATCAAGATGGCAACCATCTTAGTCTCTCAGGGGAGTGGGATCGTGTCCCCAGCCAAAGCATGGAAGCTGGAAAAGGAGCCATGGACAAGAGGCAGCTGAAGGGGCACATGTGGGACCTAAGCAGAAGCAGGAACCCTCCCCCCCCACACCCCAAAAATGGGCAGCCAAGCTGAGGTGGGAGCAGCAGCAGGAGGTCCTGAGGAAGTGGGAGCCTCCAGCTGTCTTTTAAAGTCTACCTAGAGGCTCTGCTCTGCCCTCTAGTTCCAGCTCAGGAGGTTAGGGAGCTAGCGGTGAGCCTCATGGCTCTCTTACAAGGATTAAGTTCAGTTTACAGGTTAAATAAAAAGCAAAAATGTCATAAATGACTAAGATATGCCCCTTGTTGTGCCAGCCTCCTGTGCCAGCCTGGCACCAATGCAGATTCCCATGATTTAGGCAGATGGGTAGAGGATGAATATTGGAGACTTCTGTGGTTTTTAGGCTTTTTATTTCATCTTTCTTGTGAGGTATCCAGGTGCAGGGAAGGTAGGGTGGCCAGGTAGGGGGCCAGGAGGCTGCCAGCAAATCTTTACCTTCTCTGGGCTCTCTGGTGGCCTCTCAGGGTCTTGCTGCTGCTGCACTCTTCTTCCTTGATCTCTCTTTGTCTCTGCCTCATGCATGCGCACACCATGCTACGCCTCCCACACCCCACTAAGCCCCCCTATGCCCTGCTATACCACGCTCTTCTTCAGGTGCCCATCATCAAGCACGTGCTTAGGCCTACAGAGGCACATCACCAAGGGGGTAGGCAGAAAACCCTGATAGCTTTTCCACCTACCCTACACTCTGAAGCATATTTCTTTCTCCACCTTCATTCCAGTTCTGCCAGATAATTATGTAAAATTAATTTATTTTCATGACTGGGGGAGTTGGTCTCTGCCAGTTGTGGTCTGCTGGGACATCAGGTTTGGGGTGCCTTCCCCAAAGGACGTGTCCTGCCCTGTTACCAAATTAATGGGACGTCACAGTGGCCCCCTATTGGTCATGTGGACCCCTGGCCAGGTTCCCAGGGCATCTCTACATGTTTCCCTTTCTTATCAGCATGGTTGAGCTGAGCAAAGTACAGAGTAAGTTTTATGTCTATTAAATGATACCCCTACAGGAAGAAAACCTGAAATTTCAGCAATTTCAGTTAGAATGATTCATATATTCAATAAATTCCATTATAAACTCAGCAGAACTTCAATTTTCCAAAAGATATTTGGGAAGCTATTCAGGTGGTGTGTGCAGAATATATATAAAAGGGAGTTACCTATATTAAATTTTTAGATTGCAGTTTCAGTTTCTCCCAGGGGTGGAATCCCCAATCCAACCTCTCTGGAATTAAACTGGCAAAATAATCTCACATGAAATAATCCTTTCTTTACTTTTCGCCATTTTTAAATTTACTTAGTTTCTCTAAGATTTTAAATCAGAGTCCAATTATTTTAGATATTCCTCTCTTTGTTTAAACCTTTACCTAAAAGTCAAGTTTATTTATTTATTTTTTAAATATTTATTTTTATTGTTATTTATATCTTTTACATTTTGTATTCCCCTTGGGTAACCCACCACCAAGTCACCCGTAATCCATCTCCGTGGTCCCATGTGTCCTTTTCAACTCCATTTTGTGCCTTTATGCTCCCCCTTCTCCAACCCCCCAAGTGTCTCTCTCCTATTTGGTTTCCCTATATTCCTGTGATAAGTGAAACCGTTCGATATTTTTCTCTTTCTCTCTGGCTTGTTTTGCTGAGTATGATCCCCTCTAATTCCATTCATGTTGCTGCAAATTGCATGTGTTTATCTTGTTTGAATGCTAAATAGAATACCATTGTGTATATATACCACATCTTCTTGATCCAAACATCTAATTTTGGACATGTGGATTGCTTCCAGACCCTGGCTATTGTGAACAGTGCCGCAATGAACATATGGGTGCATGTATCCTTTGGGATTAGTGTTTTTGTGTCTTTGGGTAGATTCCCAAAAGTGGTATTGCTGGGTTGTATGGAAGCTCCATGTTGAGCAGTTTGAGGAATCGCCATACAGCTTTCCATAGTGGTTGGACCAGTTCACATTCCCACCAGCAGTGTAGAAGAGTTCCTTTTTCTCCACATCCTTTCCAGCATTTGGTGTTGCCTATAATTTTAATGTGTGCCATCCTTACAAGTGTGAGGTGGTATCTCATAGTGGTTTTGATTTGCATTTCCTTGATTATAAGTGATGTTGAACATTTTTTCATATACCTGTTCGTCATTTGCTTTTCTTCATTGGAGAACTGCCTGTTTAGCTCTTCTGCCCATTTTTGACTGGATTTTTGGCTTTGTTTTTGTTGAGTTGTGTGAGTTCTTTGTAAATTTTTGTTATCAGTCCTTTATTGGATGTATTGTGTGCAAAGATCTTTTCCCAGTTGGTAGGGTGTCTGTTAGTTTTGGTTAATGTCTCTTTTGCTGTACAGAAGCTTTTTGTTTAGATGTAATCCTGCTTGTTTATCTTGTCCTTCACTTCCTTTGCTTTGGGGGATGTGTCTTTCAAAATTTGCTGAGATGTATGTCGTGTAGAGTTTTGCCTATATTTTCTTCTATACATTTTATGATTTCAGGTCTTATGTCTAGGTCTTTCATACATTTTGAGTTGGTTTTTGTACAGGGTGTGAGGTAGTAGTCTAGCTTCATTTTTTTGCATGTGGCTGTCCAGTTTTCCCAGCACCATTTATTGAATAGACTGTCCTTGTTCCACTGTGTTCTCTTTGCTCCTTTGTCAAAGATTAGTTGTTCATAGATATGTGGCTTTAATTCTGGGTATTCTCTTCGGTTCCATTGGTCTTTCTGTCTGTTTTTGTTCCAGTACCATGCTGTTTTAGTTATTATGGCTTTGTAGTATAGTTTGAAATCAGGGAGTGAAATTCTCCATTTTCTTTCTTTTTAGTCAGGAGGGCTTTAGCTGTGCGGGTTTTTTTTGTGGTTCCATATGAATTTCATCAGTATTTGATCTATTTCTTTGAAGAATGTTGTTGAGATTTTTATTGGAATAGCATTGAATCTATAAATTGCTTTTGTTAGGATTGCCATTTTGAAAATGTTAATCCTTCCGATCCATGAGCGGGGGTGGGAGTGTGTCTTTCCATTTTCTTGTGTCTTCTTGTGTTTCTTTCAACTGTGTTTTATAGTTTTCTTTGTATAAGTCTTTTATGTCTTTTGTTAGATTTATTCCCAGATATTTGATTTTTTTGTTTTCGATTTTGAAGGGGATGGATTTGTTAATTTCTTCTTCTTCAGATTGGGTGTTTGCATATAGGAAGGCTACTGATTTTTGTGCGTTGAGTTTGTATCCTCCTACTTTACTGAGCAGGTCTATAATTTTGGATAGTTTCTATGGACTTTTTAGGGCTTTGTATATATATTATCATATTGTCTGCAAATAGAGACAGTTAATTTCTTCTTTTCCTATTTGGATTTCTTGAATGTCTTTCTCTTATCTTATTGCTCTGGCGAGGACACCCAGTATTATATTAAAAAGCAACGGTGAGAGTGGACATCCTTGCCTTGTGCCTGATCTTAGTGGAAAGGTCTTCAGCTTCTCACCATTGAGGATAATGTTGGCTGTGGGTTTGTTGTATATGGCTTTTATTATGTTGAGGTATGTTTCTTCTATCCCAAGGATTTCAAGGGCTTTTATCATAAACAGATTTGCACTTCCTCAAATGCTTTCTCAGCATCTATTGATGTAATCATTTGGTCTTTATTTTTCTTTTTGTTGATGTGTTGGATTACATTGATTGAATTTCGGATGTTGAACCATCCTTGTGTCCCTGGAATAAATTCCACTTGGTCGTGGTGTATTATCTTTTGGATTCATTGTTGTATCTTATTGGCCAAGATATTGTTAAATATTTTTGCATCAGTATTCATTAGGGAGATTGGTCTGTAGTTTTCCTTTTTGTATTGTCTCTGTCTGGTTTTGGTATTAGAATAATATTTGCTTCATAGAATGTTTTTGGTAGTACTCCTTCCTTCTCGATTTTTTGAAAGAGTTTGTGTAATATAGGGACTATTTCATACTTGAATGCTTGGTAGAATTCATTTGTGAAACCATCTGGTCCTGGGTTTTTGTTTTTGGGGAGGTTTTTAATTACTGTTTCACTTTCACTGCTTGTGATTGGTCTGTTTAGGTGTTCGATATCTTCTTTGTCTAGTTTTGGGTGTTTGTATAGTTTTAGGCATTGTCCATATCTCTAGGTTGTTGTACTTGTTTCCATAAAGCTGTTTATGGTAATCTGTGATTATTTTTTTGATTTTTGCTGTGTCTTTTGTGATTTCTCCTTTTTCATTCATGATCCTATTTATTTGTGTTTTCTCTCGTTTTTTCTTTGTAAGCCTGGCTAGTGGTTCATCTATTTTGTTTATTTTTTCAAAGAACCAGCTTTTGGTTTCCTTGATCTTCTGGATTGTTTTTTTTTAATTTCCACTTCGTTTATTTCTGCTTTGATTTTTATTATTTCCTTTCTTAAGCTGGCTTTTGGGTTTTTTTGTTGTTCATTTTCTCATTCTTTGACATGTGAGATTAAATTGTTTCTTTGGGTTGTTTCTTGTTTCTTTTTTTAAAAAATAGATATTTATTTTTGTTATTCGTATCTTTTACATTATTGTGTGTTCCCCATAAGTTACCCACCACCTGTTCACCCGTGGAGCCATCACCATAGTCCTCCGTGCTCCCCTCTTCCCCCCTCTTGAGCCCTCACCCTCCCCTCCTTCCCTGCTGAATGTCGCTTTCTTATTTGGCTCCCCTATATTCCTGTTATAAGTGAAACCATTCAATATTTTTCTCTTTCTTTCTGGCTTATTTCACTGATCATGATCCCCTCTAGGTCCATCCATGTTGCTGCGAATTGCATGTGTTTGTCTTTTTTGAATGCTGAATAGTATTCCATTGTGTATATGTACCACATCTTGATCCAGTCATCTATTTTTGGGCATTTGGGTTGTTTCCATACCTTAGCTATTGTAAACAGCTGCAATAAACACACGGGTGCATGTATCCTTTCGGATTAGTGTTTTTGTGTCTTTTGGGTATATTCCCAGTAGTGGTATTGCTGGGTTGTATGGAAGTTCCATTTCTAGCAGTTTGAGGAAACGCCATACAGCTTTCCATAGTGGTTGGATCAATTTGCATTCCCACCAGCAGTGTAGGAGAGTTCCTTTTTCTCCACATCCTCACCAACATTTGTTGTTGCCTGTTTTATTAATGTGTGCCATTCTCACTGGCGTGAGGTGGTATCTCATTGTGGTTTTCATTTGCATTTCCCTGATTATAAGTGATGTTGAACATTTTTTCATGTACCTGTTGGCCATTTGCTTTTCTTCTTTGGAGAAGTGTCTTTTTAGCTCTTTTGCCCATTTTTTGACTGGATTGTTGACTTTGTTTTTGTTGAGTTGTGTGAGCTCTTTGTAGATTTTTGTTATCAGTCCTTTATCGGTTGTGTTGTGTGCAAAGATCTTTTCCCAATTAGTAGGGTGTCTGTTTGTTTTAATTATTGCCTCTTTTTCTGTACAGAAGCTTTTTAGTTTGATGTAGTCCCAGCTGTTTATCTTTTCTTTTACTTCCTTCGCTATGGGGAAAGTGGGTTTAAAGATTTTGCTGAGATGTATGTCATGTAGAGTTGCCTATTTTTTCTTCTATAAACTTTATGGTTTGAGGTCTTATCTCCAGGTCTTTTATCCATTTTGAGTTGGTTTTTGTGCATGGTGTGAGGTAGTGGTCTAGCTTCATTTTTTTGCATGTAGCAGTCCAGTTCTCCCAACACCATTTATTGAACAAACTAATCTTGTTCCATTGCATATTCTTTGCTTCTTTGTCGAAGATTAGTTGTCCATAAATATGTGGATTTATTTCTGGGTTTTCCATCCGTTTCCATTGGTCCTTGTGTCTGTTTTTGCTCCAGTACCAAGATGTTTTAATTATTATGGCTTTGTAGTAAAGTTTGAAGTCAGGGAGTGTAATCCCTCCATTCATTTTCTTTTTAGTCAGGAGGGCTTTAGCTATTCGAGGTTTTTTGTGGTTCCATATGAATTCTTTCAATATCCGTTCTATTTCTTTGAAGAATGTCATTGAGATTTTTATCGGAATTGCATTGAATCTGTAGATTGCTTTTGGTAGGATGGCCCTTTTGATGATGTTGATTCTTCCAATCCATGAGCAGGGTATGTCTTTCCATCTTTTTGTATCCTCCTCTATTTCTTTTAACAACATTTTGTAGTTTTCTTTGTATAAGTCCTTTACCTCTTTTGTTAGGTTTATTCCCAGGTATTTGATTTTTTTGGTTTTGATTTTGAAGGGGATAATTCTTTTAATTTCTTCTTCTTCAGACTGAGTGTTTGCATATAGAAAGACTACTGATTTTTGTGCATTGATTTTGTATCCTGCTACGTTACTGAATTGGTCCATAGTTTTGAGTAGTTTTTCTATGGAGTTTTTGGGATTCTCTATGTATATAATCATATCGTCTGCAAATAGTGACAGTTTAATTTCTTCTTTCCCTGTTTGGATTCCTCGTATGTCTTTCTCCTGTCTTATTGCTCTCGCTAGGACTTCTAGTGTGATATTGAAAAGCAATGGTGAGAGTGGACATCCTTGTCTTGTTCCTGATTTTAGGGGAAAAGCTTTCAGCTTCTCACCATTGAGGATAATACTGGCTGTGGGTTTGTCATATATGGCTTTTATTATGTTAAGGAATGTTCCTTCTATTCCAAGTTTTTCAAGGGCCTTTATCATAAATGGATGTTGCACTTTGTCGAATGCTTTCTCAGCATCTATTGATATGATCATATGGTTTTTATTTTTCTTTTTGTTGATGTGTTGGATTACATTAATTGATTTTCGGATGTTGAACCATCCTTGTGTCCCTGTAATAAATCCCACTTGGTCGTGGTGTATTATCTTTTGGATGCATTGTGGGATCCTGTTGGCCAAGATTTTGTTAAATATTTTTGCATCAGTATTCATTAGGGAGATTGGTCTGTAGTTTTCTTTTTTTTATTGTCTTGCTCTGGTTTTGGTATTACAGTAATATTTGCTTCATAGAATGTGTTTGGTAGTACTCCTTCCTTTTCAATTTTTTGAAAGAGTTTGTGTAATATAGGGATTAGTTCATTTTTGAACATTTGGTAGAATTCATTATGAAACCATCTGGTCCTGGGCTTTTGTTTTTGGGGAGGGTTTTGATTACTGCTTCAATTTCGTGGGTTGAGATTGGTCTGTTTAGGTGTTCTGTATCTTCTTAACCTGTTTTTGGGTGGCTGTTTAGTTTCAGGATTTATCCATATCCTCTAAGTTGTTGAACTTGTTTCCATATAGGTGTTTATAATAGTCTCTGATTATTCTTTTGATTTCTGCTGTGTCTGTTGTAATTTCGCCTCTTTCATTTCTTATCCTGTTTATTTGCGTATTTTCCCGTTTTTTTCTTTGTGAGCCTTGCTAGAGGTCTGTCTATTTCGTTTATTTTTTCGAAGAACCAGCTTTTGGTTTCGTTGATCTTCTGTATTGTTTTTTTTTTGATTTCCAATTCATTTATTTCTTCTTTTATTTTTATTATTTCCTTCTTGTACTGGTTTTTGGGCTTTTTTCTTATTCCTTTTCTAGTTCCTTGAGGTGAGAGATTAGATTGTTTCTTTGAGTTGTTTCTTGATGTGAGCCTGTATTGCTATGTATTTCCCTCTTAATACTGCTTTTGCTGTGTCCCAAACATTCTGGAAGGTTGTGTCTTCTTTGTCATTCATTTCTAGGTATTTTTTTATTTCTTCTTTGATCTCCTCATTAGTCCAGTGGTCTTCGAGCAGTGTGGGTTTTAATCTCCATGATGTAAAAGGGTTCCTTTTTTTCTTTTCATGATTTATTTCTAGTTTGATGGCTTTATGATCGGAGAGG
>PVIJ01018810.1:0-14327 GCA_004024925.1 Scalopus aquaticus
GGGGGGGGGGAGGAGGGAGGCAGAGGGAGGGAAGGAAAAGGGCACAAAATGGAATAGAAAAGAACACAAGGACCATGGAGATGGATCACGGGTGAATTGGTGGTGGGCTACCCAAGGGGAATACAAAATGTGAAAGACATAAATAACAATAAAAATATATTAAAAAAAAGATTAGGTCTGCTGAGAAGAAAACTCTAACAATGATTTAAAGAAAATGAGAAGTTTATTTATCTCCTATGAGAAAGAAGTCCGAACTAGGCAAGGTAAAGGTACCCTAAGGTAATCAGCGATCCAGGCTCCTTCTAGCTTTTCTGCTTCTATCCCCAAGCTCTCCTCATGATCCAAAGTGGCTGCTTGGTCTCCAACCATTGTGCCTAAATTTCAAATAGGAAGAAAGGTGAAGATAAGAAGGGTTCTTCTCCACAAATGACTCTTTCTGAAGCTTATTCTGGCCTGAAGTCAGCTCTTCTGCTGAAATGGGGCTCTATTCCTCTGTGTACCCTAGGTGGGGGGACAACACACCAGTGTCCAAACGTGGGTTCTGGGAGTCCCCCAAACCACCACCACCATCACTACCATTTATGGAGTACTCAGATATGCCACTCTGTGCTAATTGTATCATCTCACTTTATCTTTTTCACAACCCAATGAAATACATCACAATCCCGGTGTTATGGATGTAGAGACTGTGATCAGAGAGGCTCAGTCACTTGCCCAAGGTCACACAGCTAGGAAGAGATAAAACTCAGATTTAAGTCCCGTGTTGTCTGACTATCCCCACTTTGAACTTGTGCAAGTATCATTTAAATATTTAGCAAGAAGTTGGGCCTCCCTGGTGGTGCAGCGGTTAAGCGCTGCACTGTGGAGCTGTCGGCAGTGGTGACGCGAGTTCGATGCCCGGCCAGGGAGATTCCCACATGGCGCGGCAGACCTCTCCTGCCTCGCCCGCTGCTCCCCTCAGCAGTGTGTTTCCATCCATCTGCCTGTTTTGCTCCCCACTCTGTCTCTGGTGAGCCGTCTCACTGCCCCGCACCTCTGGCCTGTACCCCAGCTTGTGTGCACAATAAATAAATCTTTAAAAAAAACATTTAGCAAGAAGTTAAGTGGCCTGCCCTCTCCCCAGCCTATCCACCCAAGAGGAGAGAGATAGAAAAGTTTAGCACCTGAATTAACTCAGAGGCAAACCACATGGGCAAAGCTTTGTATTTGCCCAAAAGTTCAGAATTCCCAGACACAGCTGACTTGAGAGCAGGAGAATTGGAAGGAGCTTAGAGGTGGCCTAACTTAATCATCTTGACTTACATATAGGGTGATTGAGTCCTAGGAGAGAGAGGACTTAGCAGAGTTTGGGGAAAACCTATCCTTGAACTCACTTGTCTCTCCACCTACCCATCTGCCTACCTGTCCCTCCAGACACCCACCCATCCATCCAACCAGCTATTTATTGAAGGCCTACTATGAGTCATATGCTATTCTTGGAATTGGCAGAGACAAAAATCCCGGCCCTTGAGGGTACATGGTTGAGTCAGCTGGCCAGGGTGCGAAGTGGCTGGATGTTGGAGGAATGAATCATCTCTAAGGTCCCTCCCCTCCATAATTCTCTCTGAGTTCTCACGACTCAGAGTTGGACACAGCTCTGTCTGGCAGATGGGGCACCCCTGGGCATTGGGGCTGCCCACGAGACCTGCATTTAAGGGAGCCCAGGAGCTCTGTGCCTTGTGTCCCCAGACCCATCTCGCTCCTTCTAGGTCTGGCCACACACTTGCTAGAAGCCCGGAGCAGAGGGACTGAAGGGAACTGGACTTGGGCAAGGCCTGTGAGTCAGTAAGTCAAAGGCAAGGACAGGCATCAAGGGCAGAGGAGCATTCTTTGGTGTTCAAGTTCATGTCTAGGAATTGCGCCTAATGAGGGAATTTGAGAAGAGTCAAAAAACTCATCAGGCCAAAGAGTTAATAAAATATAGATGCTGATGAGCAGTGTGAGTCATTAAAGAGAACAATGACAAGGTAGAATTCAAGCATCTTTTGGTTTTAAGCAAACATAACTCATCTAACTTAAACTGGAATCTGCTGGCTCAGTTCCTGGAGAGAATCAGGCATATTGTAGGCCTTGGGATTACAGACACTAAAGACTCAAAATATCCTTGTTCTTGCTCTCTCTTTCTCTCTTACTCTCTCATAGGCTCCCATCAAATTGCCTCAACTTTAGAAAGAGGGCCTACCAAAAAATAATTCTCAGATTCTCAGGAAAACGCTTTGATTGGCTAACCTGAGATCACGTGCCCAACTCTGGACCAATCACTGCAACAGCATGGGAGGAATTGCATGATTGGTCACACTTGGGTGACATGCCCAAGTCAGGGTCAGAAGGGAGGTGAGAGGGTATGGGCTGCCCCTCCATCACCCCCAGGAAAATGGAGGCCCCAAAAGGAAGGAAAACAGGGTGGACAAAACCAACAGATGTCCACTCTTGCTATTTTTCTGATAAGTTTTTGCCTCCTAGTTCCTCTTATTTCGGTTGTACAGATGACCCTAGGCTCCATTGGTTGACATGGAAAATTATTTCAGCATGGAGCTCAGTGGTCTGTGTTTACTGGGAGCGGGGAAGTTGAGTCAGGCTCTGGAGCCAGACTGCTTGGGTTCTAATCCTGACTTTGCCACTTGCTCACATGGTCTTGGACAACTCCATTTCCTGATCTGTAACATGGGCATAATAATGCCTACTTTATAATAGAGTTATTGTATAAATCTTAAAAACATATAGTTATTGTGAAAACCAAACATTCAATGCAGATCGAGCATGTTGACATTCGGTAGGTTTTTGAAAAATATAGCTACTATAGATGCCTAGCACAGAGGTTGCCCCCGAATGCCAGCAGGGGTCAGGCAAGTAAGTAATTGAAGGAAGTAGATCTACTTGGGGGATATAATGGGGAATGGTGGGGACTATGGCAAAATGGAGAGGCTTTTTGTCCCTTATGAAATGGGTGGCTGTTCTTTGGCTCTAGATGAGGACAGGAGCCTAGGATGTCCACATTTCCAATTTCCAAGGATAGCTGGATTTGCCAACAGTTGTGTGATATTAACAATCAATTGATTTTTAAATATTGGAAGACACCAAGCTAGAGAACAAGGTGATCAACCCAGTGGGTGGAGCTGGTGCATGGCTTACCCATTTGATACCCCGATATAAACACTATCAAAGTGTTAACAGATATTGTCACTGTGTTACGGGATTTAAGATGATTTGAACTTTCATTGTCGTTCCATGCATTTAGATGTTTTCCTCAGCAACATCAACAAGAGCAGAGACGGTCCCTGGGTGGAGGGAACGGGGGACAGGCAAGAGCCAGATGTGGGGCTGGGGGCAGCCCAGAAAGTCAGTCCCCACCTGTGAATGAACTGGCCTTGACCCTGAGCAGGCTAGGGCTGCAGCTGCCGGGGAAGTTCTTGCTGGCCTGAGGAGGACGAGGGTCCAATTCCAGCTCTAGCTGCGTGGCCGTGTGTGTGTGGCTTTGCCCCCTGGGTTCCATGTCTGCACAGAGAAGGCACCTCCTTTTGCCCTGCGTGGATGAGGCGATCGGACGAGGAGCTCGCGAGAGCTGGGAAGATGCGCTTGCCCCAGGCGTGGGATTGACTTTGGAATTTCCAGGGGAGGGAAGATTCTAGGTGAGAGCTGCCATTTCAGGCTGAGTCGGCGGCTGGGGCTCCCGAATGCAAACTCTGTGCCCAGCCGAGCCGGGCGCTGCGGCCAGAAGACTCAGCAGCCACCAGTGACCCTCAGTGGTCGCCCTGGTGGAGGCGGCAGGCGCAAGGGGCTCTTAAGGCCTCCAGGGAGGGCCTCACAGAGTGTCTGTCCCGGGTCTTGGGTACTGGCACGAAGATGGAGAGGATCCTACGGAAGTCAAGCAGGGGAGGGAGCGCCAGGTGGGAGGAAGGCCGGGCACAGGCTGGGAGGCTTGGGCTGCGCTGGGCTCTGGTGGGTGGAGCCACGCTGCCTCTGTCTGCCCCGGCTGTGTCCCTCGCCCACCTGCCCCTCCTTCCCGGCCCCACTCTCGCACAGCTGCTCCCTGACTCCCACTTCCCCTTTCTAGCCTGGGCCAGGCGCAGTCACTTCCGCAGTCACTTCCGCAGTCACTTCCGGACAGTAGTTTCTATGGGCGGACGGGGGCGGGGACAAGCTCTCGCTCTTGCCTGTCACATGCAGCTCTGCCCCCCACACACCCTGACTCCCTGCAAGAGGGGTCTGGAGGAAGCAGAAGCCTCCAGCGGGCCTGGGTGGACGTGGGAGGGGGCTGGGGGCTGAGACAAGACAGAGACGGGTCCTCCCGGTCACCCTCCCTCGGGGTTGCCAGGTGACGGCCTTGGGGGGCAGGAGTATCACACGACTTGACCAGCCCAGCAGAGCCCTGCTCATCCCATGGGGCCAGGCCTGGCCATCCTTACACCTGGGTGCAAGGGATCCTGGGAAACAGAGCGTCTAGGAGGGAGGCAGGGTCCCTCAACGGGGAGGTGGCCAGAGGGGGCTACTGGTGGGAACCCAGGCACAGGCCCTGGAAGGAGATGTCACCACAGGGACAGAAAGGGAGCAATGGAGAGACGGGAGGAAACCCAGGCATAGTCAGAGACCCCAAAAGGAGGCCTTTTAAGAAGTGGTCAGCAGAGACCTTGGCAGGGCTGAGGCCCGTGTCAAGTGCTAGTGAGCAGCAGAGCAGCTGTGGGGAATGGGCGGTGAGGCAGGGGGAACAGAAGGCAAACCAAGGAAGGGGAGGCTGTGCAGAGGGGCAGTGAGGAGCCTAAGAGGTGGGGGCCCCCCAACCTGGGAGTGACCTAAGGAGGGGTTTTAAAGAAGGGAAACTTCCTGAGTCAGGTTACCCGAGACCCAGGGCCGTTTTGACTGGTGGGGCTTCCTGGAAGGAGGAGGAGGGTACGGAGTGGAGAAGCCGTCCAAGGGGGGACTGTACAGACCAAGATCCCGAGGCCAGGAGGGCCCCGCGGCACTCCGTTGCTGCTCAGGGCCGCTTCTGGCTCGAGTCTGGTTCTGACATGTGACATTGCGGTCGAGATTGAGTCATCCTGGGTCATGAGCCCTAGTTATTTTGGAGGCCCTTCCTCCAGCGCGTTTATCTGCCCTTCAAGAGGCTGAAAATGGAGACTTCAGTATTTAAGGTATGTTAGGGTCCTGCTGGGAAGGCTCACTTTTGGCTCAAAAGGATAAATACAGAATTTTACATGACCTGTTTGGACCTGTCCTTTTGCCCGCCTCCCCGCCCCCAGCTGCCTTTCTGCCATTTTGGTCTCATCTCTCTGACGTCCGTGTCCACACTCGTGACCATGCAACATGGGGAGGCCAGGCCCTCTGGCTGTAGCTTCTGGGCTTGAGCTGTCCTGTGGGTTGTACTGTCACACAGTTGTGCAGAGGAAGCAGGTGGGGGGCGCGGACCGGGATTGGTTGGTTTGCATAAGAAAAGGCGCGTTTCTAGACCATGCACTAGTGTTAGAAAATAGCCAACCCTGGGAGGGGCAGCCCCTCTTTTTAAAAAAGATTTATTTTTATTTATTTATGCATACAAGAGCTGGGGTGTAGACCAGAGGCGTGGGTGGTGAGAGGATTCACCAGAGACAGGGCGGGGAGCAGAACAGGCAGATCGACGGAAATACACTGCTGAGGGGAGCAGCAGGCGAGACAGGAGAGGTCTGCTGCGCCATGTGGGAAGCTCCCTGGCCGGGGATGGAACTAGGCCCTAAATATGAAGTCTTCAGTGGCTGGCACGAAGGACTCCATTTCAGACCCATTTTTCACTTTGTCTCAGGATCCCTGCCACACCCCTGGCTCTGGCACGGCTTGGCCCACGGTTGGTGTTCCAGGCAGGCTCCCTGCTGGACCAGCCAAGGTTGTTACTGTGACGTGGTTGTGTTTGTGCAGGATGTGTGTGTCCCAGCTGCAGGGTCAGCCCTTTCCACATCAGCTGTAGCTCAGTGGGTTCTGGCGGGTCACCCCAACTTTGTACTTGGCTGCCTCCGCCGATGGGCTGTGAAGCTTCCTCGGGCTCAGCCTTCTCATCCGTGAAGTGGGAACCCTGCAGAGCGCCCCTCCAGCTGGTTTCCCAGGTGCCCCCCAGGCCCTGCACACGGTGGGTCCTTGCTTGGCTGTCATAGGCAGGGGACCCCAAACCCAGATGTGCACCCACATCCCTTGAGGAGTCTGTTAAGGTAAAACCTCACAGGCACTAACTCCTGAGCCATCCCCCGATGGAGGAGGCTGGAGTCACTATTTTTACCACTTCCTCAGGTGCTGTGACCCAGCTAGGGAGGTGTTGTTCTCTCTGGGAAGACATCAGGCTCTACTCCCGGCTTCAGCACTCCGGGGCAGCCTTTAGCAAAGAAGCTATTGCAAAAAGCCGGAGCAATTGCACGCGGCTATTGCACGTGGCTCGGGGGCTGCTGAGGGAGTGCTGCCATCCAGCTGCTGCACATCTAGAGTGCATGGAGCCTTCTTCCAGCGGGGCCAGGAAAACCAACTCCCCACCAAACGGGCGTGCTTCCTCTTTTCCAGTAAGGAGAACCAAGCACTTGCCCTGTTTCCCTTTCTACCCCAGCTGCCAGGATGCTCGGGCAAATCTGAAGCTCAGCTGCCCCCGCCCATCATTTGGCACATTTGCCTTCTCCTTTTCTCCTTGGTGCTGATTTTCTACTTCATATTCCTACCTTTTTTGTACCTGGGCAATGGCTTGGAAGATACAGATTCTCAATAGGGAAGGAAGGGAGGGCGGAAGGGAAATTTCAGGTCAAATACAAGCATAGCCATAGGGGACACCAGCCTGCTGTGTGGCTTTGGGCCACTCACTCACACTCTCTGATCCCCTCTGGCCTCTGACTGCTTTTGTCTCCTCTGCAGACTCCCCTCTCTCTGTCTATAATTGTTCATGCTCTTATTCACTCAACACACATTTACGAAGTGGCCTGCCCCTTCTGCTGCGTGTAAACCTCTCTGGACAGCTCCAGCTGGGGTCTGGGGCCCTCAGTGGCTCCTCACTTCCTTCCTGTGTTGCTCTCCAGCTCAGCAACCCGCAAGACCGACGCCTGGTCAGGGGGACCAGCTGGACTGGGGGATGGCTGTAGACTCCTCCCCCTCCTCCCTGCCTAGCTAGTCCTTGTCCCCTGGGCCCTCACACCCTCGGGGCACCTCAGGCACCCTCCCTGCCATCCTCAGCTTTCTTCTCACGAGAGTGCAGCTGGTCCTTGGCCTTGCTGCCCACACCCCAGCCTCTCCCCTCATAGCGTCCACAGTGATTTTTCTAAGACATGAGTCTGACGGCATTACGGCGGCCTAAAAACCTTCAGTGGCTCCCACCGGCCTCTGGATGGCCTGGAGACTCCCCGACCTGACCCGCAGAAGCCTCCGGGCCAGCTTCCTTTGGCTTGAGCAGACCAGTTCTCTCCTGCCCCAGGACCTTAGCACCTGCTGTTCCTCCCCATGTGCTCGTTCTCTCTACCCCTCTGCGCAGGTCCTGCTCAAGCTTCAGGCCTTGGTTGTGCTGTTATACTAGCCCAGGTGCTGCTGGTGCACCCGCCGGGACCCTGGGACTTGTCACTGTCACTGCCTGGATTGTGAACTCCATGTAGGACACGGCAGGGTCTCTCTGGCCAGCTATGGCATGGGTGGTATAAGTGAGTGTTTGTTGAATGAATATAGGGCTGGGGTCAGGGACAGGGTTTGAACACTGCCCTTCTACGTCCTGCATCAGTCAGTCAAGTTCCACTGAGCCAAAGACCGATGACCGGGGGGTCTCCTCCCCACTTGCTGGCAGTGTCAGGGGTGTGCTCCTAGCGTGGCCCCGGGACAGTGAGAGCTGGTCCTTCAGCCCCTTCTGCCTATTCTAGAGCTAAGCTCTGAGTTCTGTTTTCCGGTTCCCTGGGCCAGCCTGGGCCGTGGAGTCATGCCCAGGGATGGTGAAACAGACCGGCTGGCGACTGCAATGTGCTTGCAACCCCTGATGTTCCAGAATGGTCTGCAGGGAGGATGCTTAGGGGTGTCTGTTATCTCTTCCATTACGGTCACAGAAAAGAAAAACAAGATAGGGGTGTGGGGGTGCTCCCAAGAGCCCTGAGCCCAGGCTTTATTCTTTTTTCCCTGCCTTTCTGTCCTTCCTGGCACCCCCGGGTCTGCGTTCTGCCCACACGAGGTTGTCCGGTCTGTTTCTCTGTGTAACTCCTGCCACGGCGTGCTTACACAGCCCTGGCATGGATGGGGCCTTGTTCGTGTTCTGCACTGAGGGGGAGGGTGCACCAAGGACCCCTGACTCCTCCCTGCTGGAACTTTCCCTCCTGGGGCCTCACAGGGGTGGCACAGGAACCACTGGCAGTGCCAGGCAGATGGCTTCCCTGCAGAACTTGCGCCTCCTGGCTGCATAAGGGGAGCTGGTGACTCAGCCACGTGAACCTCAGTCTCCAGTGTGCCGCTCAGATGTGCTCTGCAGGCCGGTTCTCTGCTCTGGGGCTGTGGAGACCCGTCCAGAAGGGCTCAGGGTGTCCACCGAGGGGCTGGCGCAGGCTTTTCTTCCCCCACCCCTTGTAATCCCCCTTGTCTGAGTTAACATCGGTCATAACACCTTAAATCTCAAAATACACTAAACACAGAGAAGTTAATCACTATAGACTTTGAGGCGACAAAACTTTAAACATGTGAAATTATCTCCTAGATGTCCTGTTTTCCCTGAAACTAGTAATTGATCACTGTCTCTTTCGATTATACACACTTAAGCTATGTAATCTATTATTGTCTGTTACAAATGTACTTGCTTGCTAATTTTTAGTATAAATATCCTGCTTTCTGGGCAATAAAGCAGAGCGGCCTTGAGCACTCCCTGTGTGTGTGTGTGTGTGTGTGTGTGTGTGTGTGTGTGTGTGTGTGCTGTCTCTCACCCAAAGAACTCGTGACCTATGCTGAGAGTGACAGCCTCTTGGTATGTCCCTGATCTGCAGTGTCCCTGTTCAGTCCCAGTGGGACTGGGTGGCCAGGCCAGGATTGGCAGGGGGATGAACAGAGTGTGGGTCTGCCTGACCCAAAGCAGCCCTGGACACGGGGCCGGAAAGATGGGAGCAATGGTCGCTGCTTCCAGCAAAGCCAGCGCTGCACTGAGCCAGCACAGTGTATGACCGGTGGAAGCTTCTGATGTCCCCCCCACTTTACAGATAAGAAAACAGATACAGAGAGGCTCGCTGACTTACCCAGAAACTCAGACTAGTAACTGCTACACTGGAGGGAAGTCAGGTCTTTGTGTCCAATCCTCTTTTTTCACAGATGGGGAAACTGAGGCCCTGGTCTGGGTGACCAAACCCTGCTTCAGCCGCCCTGGCCTGTCCACTCTTCACCTTTTCTTTGTCTTCTTTTTTGTTTTCAGGTGTCTCTACTGAGACATAGTTTACATAAAAAGCATCCATTTGAAGCGTGTATGACTTCATTCACTTTGGCAGAAGAAAACACCTGAGAAGCCACCAGAATGTTTCATCAGCATGAAAGTTTCCTCCAACCCCAGCACACTCACTCATACTCACTCGCACACACTCACACACCAACACTCGGTCACCAGCTCAGATCTGCTTTCTGTCACTACAGATTACATCTTCTAGAATCTCACGTACGTGACAGCCTCTTGCACGAGGCTCCCTCCACTCAGTGTTTTTCAGACTCACCGTGTTACTGCAGCCGTGTGGCCCATCCCCTCTCCTTCGTGAACGGTGTTCCGTTTCAGGAATGTGTCACCATTTGGTTATTCATTCAGCCCTGTCATCTTGATCACATTCTGCAAACCACTGAATCATAAACCACGGGACTTCTGGGCGAGCAGAGAGAGACCGTAAAGGCCATATTTAACCTTCCTGCCCTTGCACCCCTGGAGGCCAATGTTTGCTTCACTGCTCAGCTTACAGACTTCCAAAGACAGAGAACACATTCCCTTAGGAGACAGTCTGTTCGTCCTGGGGCAGCTGGGCCTGTTAGAAAATCCTTCCTTATTTTCAGAAAAAAGCCACCTCCTTAGGTTATCCCCTAGACGTCCTAGGGGATAGATGTCCTAGTTCTGGGGTGACTCAAGTCAGTCAGATCCCTCCTCCCCACCGCAGGTGGGAGATACATCCGTCCCCCCAGCAGACCCTATAGCTGCACAGCCCCACTTGTAGAGAAACCTCTAGAAGCCCACGGGTATTCATATAAAGACTATTTGTAAAGCAAGCATTGCAAGCCATGAGCCTATTTACAGGCGAGTGGATAAATACATGTGTCTATTGGAATATTACACACCAATTAAAAATAGCTAAGCTAGAGCTGGAGGTTATTTTTAGCTGGTGTGTGATATTCCAATAGACACATGTATTTATCCAATCTCCAAAGAAGAGATACAACTAGCCAATATGCACATGAAAAGGTGCCTAGCACACCATCATCGGGGAAACACAAACCAAAACTACCATAACACTCCACACCCACTAGCATGACTATTATTAAAAAAACAAACAGAAAATAACAAGTGTTGGCAAGGACGTGAAGAAATTAGAACGCCTGTGCACCGTTGGTGGGAATAAAATGGCACAGCCAAGGTGGAAAACTATGGCAGCATGTCGGAAAATTAAAAATAGAATGACCATGTGATCCAGCCAACTCCACTTCTGGGTGTATCTCCGAAAGGAGGGAAGGCAGAGTCTCGAAGAGATCATTTCTCCCTATGTGCACAGCAGTGTTATTTACAATAATTAACATGTGGAAGCAACCCAAGTGGTCGTGGATGGATGGATTGATGGCTGGATCAGTGAGGTGTGGGACATACAGATGATGAAACTGTATTCAGATTTAAACAGGAAGTTCTGCAGTGCTGCAGCATGGACAAAGCATCGTGCTAAAAGAAATCAGTCACAAAAGGACAAAATCAGTTTGATTCCACAGGAGGTACTTAGAGGAATCAAAATCACAGAGATGGAAGGCAGACTGGTAGTTTCAGGGTCTGGGTTGGGGGTGCAATCGGAGCTACTGTTTAATGGGGGCAGACTGTTAGTTTTACGAGATGAGAAGAGCGATGGCCGTGGATGGCCGTGTGTCTGTACAGTGTGCGTGTGGCCTCAGTAACTGTGCGCTTAGAAATGGTTCACATGGTGGATTTTACGTCTTGTGTATTTTGCCACAATAAAAAATAAGACAATACCCAGACCAGAGACGCTGGTGGCCCGGGGTTTGTGGTTCTAGCACCTGGAGTGTAATGGACATTCGTGGGAGGTAATGACTTGATGAAACTACCAAGTCTCATGAGTGGAGGATTAAGTGGGAGCTTGAAGGACTGGGGGGATGGGTGGGTGAGGGAGCTGTTTCGGGAGGCGACTGAGCGATAGAGCAGCTGTTGCACAGTGAAGCTGGCGGCCAGCCTGTGCTACCCCATGAGAAGTGGGGTCTGTGCCCCTCCTTCAATCTGGCCTGCGCCTTGGACCCTCTTGGACCACAAAGCAAGTGGGTTGCTGCCGGTGAGGGCCTTCCCAGCGGCGAGGCTGAGGAGGTGTCTCTGGGGGCTGCTGGGGGAACACAGAGGCAAAGCCCCAGGCCTGTGTCATTGCAAGTTGGGAGAGACTCAACGTGGGAGGGAGGCAAGGTGGGAAGGGAGCCCAAGATCATCTGGCTGAGGTGAGGTGTGAACCCAGGGGACCCCAAGGCTCACCAGCAGGAACAGCCGGGGGAGGGTATGGGCAGGGCGGGTGGACGGACGCTGAGGTCATCTGGACGCTGAGTGGATGTTTCTGTGTTGTGTGTGTGTGTGTGTGTGGGGGTGGGTGTACATGCACAAAGGCATGCATAAATGTCTCCCTATTAACTTTTCATATTGTTTGGGTAAATACCTAGGGCTGGTATAGCTGGATCATGCAGTCTTTGCATTTTCATTTATTTTGAGGACTCTCCACACTGTTTTCCATAGCGGCTGCACCCAATCACATTCCCACCCACAGCGATGAGAGTTCCTTTCTCTCCACATCTGCACCAACCTTTGTTTCTTCCTGTCTTTTTGACATAGGGGTTCTGTATGTGTGTGTATATATATGTGTGTGCACGCTATATATATGTGTGTGTGTGTGTGTGTGTGTGTGTGTGTGTGCGCGCGCGCACGCGGGCGCGCACGTTATCTCCACTGTAATTTTGATTTGCATTTCTTTTAGGAGTGACTTCTAACATTTTTACAACTCCATTACTCTCCAGGATGGCATTGCGCCATCCTTGCCTTCATCAGCACGTCCTGTAGTGTCTACAAAATATATCCTGGGCGACTCCAGACATTTCTTTTACCACCTCTCTGGGCTGAGCCTCCACGCCCTCTCCCCGGGACACAGCAACTCCCGGCCCCACCATCCCGTGGTTTCTGCCTGTCCCGCTATGGCTCATTCTTCCCATGGCCGCCAGAGGGCGCCGTCCAGCTCGGGATCTCGCGGTTTCCCGCTGGAGAATGAATCCCAAAGTCTTTCCTGCCTTCTCTAAGTGCTCTTGTCGCTCCTGCTGGAGTCTTTCCTTCAAGCCCCAGCGGCCTTCCTGCTGGCCTGGAAAACACTCCGAGCTCCGTGCCGCCTCAGGGCCTTTGCCCTTGGCTGTTCCTCCGCCTGTGGTGCCCTTCCCGATCTTCGATCTTTGCAGAGTGCAGTCTGCTCGCTAATCAAGTCCAACTCTGCCCCTCGCATGCTCGTCTCCTCAGCCTCCCTGTAGTTTCCTTTCACCACTATAATATCCTTGTACGTGTTACCTTGTTTCTTGCCTGTGTCCCTGCCGGGATGCGGGCTCTCTGGGCAGGGACTCGACAGTGCCCCTGGCATTTCCCAGGGCCTCGCCCCTGGGCCGGTCAATATGTGCCGGATGAGGAAATGAGGGGCGCCTGCGCCTGTCAGCTTAGCCCTGCACGAGGGGACTTGCAGGGGCAGCCTCCTCCCTACCCTCGCACCCCAACCCTGGGCCAGCCTCCTTGCCTCCCTGCTCCCTGCTCAGCACCCGAACCCCCTGGCCCACCTACCATGGGAGCCGACAGGGCAGGAGGAAGGACTGCCATCCAGGGCTAGGGCACAGGAGGAAGTGGGGAGGGGGTTAAATGCCCGGGGCCACGCGGGAGCAAGGGCTATATTGCTATATCTCACGCTGGCAGTTAGGAGACGCGGTGATGGGGCGGTGGCAGCCAGATACTGAGGGCTGTTTTATTTCATTAGACACTTGGAGTTCAGTCTGTGGCCACGGGGAGGCAGTAGAGTCAAGTCGGCGCGCACTTAAGGAGCTTCAGTGTGGAAACGCTGCGGAGCAAGAGGTCTGGATTAAGGGGAGCCAGTTGTCTCCCTAGGGCCTAGGGTGCTTCCCCCCCCCCTTGTTACCACCGAACACTGGCACCTGGTACCCCCTCCCAGCTCTTCCACTTCATAAAGATGGCTCTTCTTGACCCCCTACCATCCCTTGAGCCCCCTCCCCTCAACGCCCCCTTAACTTCAGAAACCTCAGTTTAGCAACCAATGTCTGCTAATTGAGGTAATTTTGCTTTATCAGTTCACCTGCACTGTTTCCCACATTCGTCCTACCTGTGAAATATCACCCGATGTTTGCGCTTCCGTCTCTGGCTGCCTCGTTTCCCGTCATCCCCTGAAGCTCCTTCATTTTGCCACACGTGGCAGCGTCTAGTCTTTGCTGCTATTCGGCTGTGTGAGTGCCCCACACCGTCCTCCTTACCAGTCCCCCATCCAGGCGGGCGTGGGCTGCCTCTGTATCGTAGTCATTGTGAATAACGCGGCGAGAAGCGGGTCCTGAGAGCCAAGACCCAAGCGCCCGCTGTGGGGGGGGGCGCCGGCGCGGGGAGAGGCTGTCCAGGCGTCCCCCTGGCTGTCGGCCACAGGCCACAGCGAGAGCACGTGGGCACATGACTTGTCCTGTGCGGTCTTCCAGGGGAGGCTGGCAGGCGGGTGGGGCCTGTCAGGGCAGTGCTTGGGCTAAGGTGAGTGGTGGGTGCCGAGGACCCCAGCGGGGGATACCCCATGCTGAGTCTGGGAGGACAAATGGATGAGGCCAGGCAGGGAGGGGAGGGCAAGGACCTCAGGGCAGAAGGACCAGCAGCCACAAGGACTCAAGGTCTGTGGCATCTCCTAGGGGTGACTTGCGGTGGCAGGGACCAGCAGTGAGGGGGGCGGGGGCGGCAGGCGGGACAAGCTGGAGGACCGCCTGCCCTAGGGAGGAAGAGGGAAAACACTATTCTGCAAACGAACATTCCGGAGAAACCAGTCTGGGCAGACCTGAGTCGCCACAGCCCGAGGGCTCATTTCCCTACTATG
>PVIJ01018810.1:14427-25451 GCA_004024925.1 Scalopus aquaticus
TTTTTTTTTTTTTTTTTTTTTTTTTTTTTTTGCCTATCTTTTTTTTGCCCACCAGAGTAGGGAAAATAAGAAAAGTTGCCTAAAAGACTGTATTGGGGAGAGTGTGTGGCAGCCAAATATGCTCCAGGGGGGATGAATGGGCACCTCCAGCCGCGGGTTCCAGGCACACGCCTGTCACCCGCAGCCTCCCTGGAAGAAGCCGCCTTCTGAACCCGGCTGCAGGCAGACGGGTAACGCCCCACAGCCCGCGCAGGTGGAGGAACAAAATGTGGGGACCCGCCTGCCTGTCAGTGGGAGTGATTGGCTGTTCTCGCGCGCCCCAACAATGGGACTCTGTTCCACTGCACAGATGAATGAGGAAGCCTTTCGGGAGGAACACGGGATGGGTTTCAAGGTCGATGGGAAACAGAGCTCCGTGGTGCCAGGAACCATGTACTGGGTGCTTCCGTTGGGGCCAGAAAAAGGAAATAAAGAATGCTTTTTGAGGGGGTTGGGGGGTGGGAAGGACTCGGGAGCGGAGGGGTGTGCCCTGCTGAGCCCCTCGTGCGTTTGGGAGGTTGGCTCCTGGGAATGTAGTCCTCATTCAAAGTTGGTACTCAAAAATTAAAAGATAACTAAAAAACTTATTAAAAGGTTTTCTGTCTGGGTCTCAGTTTAGGGGAGTGTGGGGTGGGTGGAGGGGGTGCAGGTTGGAGAAGACAGTGAACTTCCAGGGGCCAATGGGTGTCTGGGTGAGGGAGGGGCTTCTCCAGCAGGTGGAGGGGAGCGTCTAGGAGTCACTGCAGGGACACGATGGTCAGAGAGAAGGGACCACGACAGCTGCTGAGCGGAGCTGCGGGAGGGGGGGAGAAGCGCCGGCTCTTCCAGGAGCAGAAGCCAGGTGGTGGCCACGCAGAAGCAGCCATCTGTCTGAAGGCGCAGGACGAACGCGCTGAGCAGAGCGAGACTCCAGCTGGGGGGTATGGGGCCTGAGGGCAGAGACCAGGCTGGACACCACCCGCAGAGCGGAGGCTGCAGAGCGGAGGCTGCAGGTCTTGCCCTGGCCCATCAGGACGAGGCTCTGTGAGCTGTGACCCCTCAGCCTCAGGCTTGTGTGGACCTGGTTCTTAGCCCGTGGGCACTGCCCCCTGCTGAGTGGGCATTTCACCCCGCTCAGCTCAGCTGCCCTCTCCTCCGCTGAGTTGACCACACTGGGCCGGAAAGAGGGGTCCTTTTTTTTGTCACACCTGCAAGTTCAGTAACTGTTTAACTTCAGTTTTCCATCTTATCCCAGTTTTCAAATATGACTTAGTATTTGCTCCCTCCACAGGGATAGGAGTTTGGGGAGAAAGGGGAGCCTGTGCTCTTAAGTTTCTTTGTTAGTGTTTCTAGCATCTTCTCTCACCTGACCCCAGTGCCCAGTAAGGACACTCCAGATCAAGGAGCCAAAAGTCTGTTATTCTTAAGGGACCGAATGCAGCGTGTTTACCTGGTGCTCTAAACAGGACTTATTTCAACACACACACGTGCACACACGCACACACACACAAAGAGAGCAGGCCCAGTTGCTGGTGGTGGGTGAGGGAGAGGGGGAGGAAGGTGTGCCTGCATGGGGATAGGCGGGTGGAGGGGTCCTCACATGGACTGAAGTGGGGTCCGTGGGGATGGCCACGGCAGCAGGCTGTGCTGACTCTCTGGGGTGTGTCCTGAGCAAGCAGCCTGATCCATGGCAGCAGGAAAGCCCCCAGGAAGACAGGCTCCCACATTCTGCACCCAGAACTATGTGGGAATCTCCTAGGAGAAAATCCCCAACCTGAGCCGTGACATGGCTCCCCAAGGAGGAAGGAGCGAGTGGCTGGAGTGAATTGGGGTAAGCCCAGGGGTTGGGGAAACAATTACCTTTCTGAATCAGTCCCCTGGGACTTTGGCCCAGGAGCCCAGTCCCTCTGGGGAGAACCCTGCCAAGCTGGGGACCAAAGGGGAGCCACTGGGGGCCTATCAGGCATTGGCCACCCTCCCCCCAACATCTCTCTTGGTTGTGACGCTGAGCCCACCCAAGGCACAGGGATCTTCCACCCCAGGGTTCCAGCGCTGCCTCCTGAGGTCTGCAGGAGACTCCACCCCTTGGGTATTTTTTCAACTCTTGTTTTTTCAACTCTCATTTCTATAATAATTTATTAAATGCCAACTCTGTACCAGAGCTTAGGATATAGTAAAAACTTAGAAAATATTGGCTGCTGTTTAAGATTACTATTTTTAGAAAGATACAATAATTCTAAAGTCATATACATTTTCAGTTATAGCCTACACATTTATAAAGCAAGTGTAAAAAGCGATGGAATTGCTAGTAAGATGAACAAATTCACCAGCATGGCGGGAGAATAGCATAACTTTCTCAGGAGCTAAGAGACTGGGTGAGACAAAAGAAAACAATTTTTTAAAATTTATTTATTTTTAAAGGGATGAGCTAAGGGTGATCTTTTTTTAAATTTATTTTTGTATACAAGCTGGGGTACAGGCCAGAGGCATGGGGCAGCGAGAGGGTTCACCAGAGACAGAGTGGAGAGCAGAACAGGCAGATCGACGGAAATACACTGCTGAGGGGAGCAGCGGGCGAGGCAGGAGAGGTCTGCCGCGCCATGTGGGTCTGCGGGGCCAGGCATCGAACTTGCGTCGCTGCTGCCAACAGCTCCACAGCGCAGCGCTTAACCACTGCGCCACCAGGGAGGCCCAAAAGAAAACAATTTGTAAGGATATAAAAGATTGGAACTGCACAGTTAAAATCTTTGATTTATTAGACATCTATGGAACACCGAATAGCTGCACATTATGAAACAGTGAACCTCATCTCAGGTCAGACATAAATAACGTGCATCTCAACAAACTTAAAAGAATCAGTGTGCTATACTTCATGTTCTTTGACCACAAGATCGTTAGGATAGCAAAAAGATACCAATCCTTTCCCCCAACATTTGAAAATTAATAACATGCTTTCAAGTAACTTGATAGAAAAGAAAACCATAACAAAACCATACTGACAATTTAAAGATACTTGAAATACGACATAGTAAAATGTTACATATCAAAACTGTAAATTGTGGTAAGTTGTATGCTATGTATATTTTACCATGATTAAAAAAACACAACTGTAGATTGCAGCTAAAGTAGTATTTGAGGAAAATTTATAGACTAAAGAGTTTAAATTAAGAACAAAACAAGCTTGAAGATTCATGAACTAAACATTCAAAACTGAGAAATAAAATAAGAACACTAGAATACACCCAAAGGAAAGGAGAGAAGATGAAGGGAAATCGTAAAGAACAGAAATGAGTTACATGTAATAGAAAGGATTAACACGTCCAAAAACTGGTTCTTTGAAAAAGATCAGTAAAATTAACAACTTTTGGAAGCAATTTAGAACAAAGGTTGGAGGCAAAAATAATTAGGAAGAGAAGGAGGGAAATAACTGAAATAAAAAAAGCTATAATGCTATGAATAGTTTGATATTAATGACTTTGAAAGCCCAAGGAAAACAGAAAAATATGTTAAAAAGCTATTAAAATAGATAAAAGATGACACAGTAGTAACAGAAATTCTAGACTCCTATATCCATTAGAGAAAATGAATTAGTAGTTTAAAATCTACCATTCCCTCTTCCCAAGGAAAACATCATTCAATATTACCAATCATCTCCAAAAATAGAAAAAGAGAACATCACCAACTCATTTCATGAAACTGATATAGCACAGAAGCCAAACCAAAATATAAAACAAAAAGCAGGGTCATAGTGAGAAAGGAAAATTTTGCCTAATCTGATGAATATGGGAAAAAAACCCCCACTGGTAACTTGAAACCAGAAATTATAAGACAGTTATCATAAATGGTTACTTAGTATAGCTTAAACGGCTGTAACAAAAAGACCCCAAGGCACAGTGGCAAAAAGTAAACAGCATGTATTTCTCGCTCACATCTGGAGCCACGGGGGTCCAACTCTCCCCTCCCCCACCCGTCCTCCACCCTTCCCCCACCCAACGGATTGCACCTGTGTTTCTATATACTCGCAAAAAGAGAGAGGGAGGACAGATACACAGGACACAAGGTTTCACCTTCAGGGAGGTGAAGCTGCTGCACAGAGGGTCTATTCACACTCTTGCTCCCAGCTGAATCAGAGCTGCCACACGTGGGCATCTGGGGTGGGCGTGGCACCCGAGGGGTGGGCGTGGCACCTGAGGGGTGGGCGTGGCATCCACGGGGTGGGCGCTGGCTGTGGGCTGCAAGCCTCCCAGCTTGATTGTGAGTAAGCAGAGGCTGGCCTTCCTTGGAGTGACTAAACCAGGTTGGTACAGGCTAATTGAATGCTAGAAAATGCATTCTTGTTATTCATCACATCTCCATGGAGACAGAAAAAAAGCACTCAATAAAATGAACACTTATGATAAAAACAAAATACAACTGGTGTTACTAAGAATAGGAGGGAAACTTCTTTAACTGACAATATCTGCCCAAAGCCTGCACGGGGTTCTGCAGCGAGGTGCTAGGAAGGTCTAAAATCAGAAATAAACCAGTGGATGCCATAACTCCCTGAGGGCTCTGAGGTTGGAGCGGGTTGGTGCAGGCAAGAGGCTACGAGGGCCGGTGGTGGGGGAAGTACAATTCAATAAATAAATAACCCTCCATCCAAAAAAGATGAAAGTCAGAAGTAAGAAGATGTGGCTGTGTCCAGGCGGGACAGCTGTTGAGCCACAGGAAAGATGGACGCAGCCGCTGGCCACAGAATGGAAGGAGTGGAGGGGATTCCATACAGCAAAGCAAGTCAGGGCCGCAAATACTGGCCGTTCACATGGTGGGCGATGGACAAAGCAAAACACTGGTGGACAAAGCAAAAGACCTGGCACGTTTAAACACGGAGTGAGGCTCCTGAAGTCGAGGGGGGAAGGAGGTGTTTGCTCTGGCAGCTCATACACTAAAATTGGATCCACAGAGATAAGGGTGGGGGACCCCAGATGAGCCTGGCCCTGAGCAAGGGTCGCAGGCAACTTCCTGCAGCTTCCCTGTTTTGGAGAAAAAAAAGAGTGGGGGGGAAGAAAGGGCCAAGGGGATATAAGGATGGGGATGGGGAAAATAAAAATACCATCAGAAGACAAGACACCCATGTCCACCACGGCCCGCGCTGGCCCCCACCGGTAGGGGGCGCAGTCAGTGCTAACTGAAGTGCGCAAACCCGGACTTCCTGTTCCCCTTCCTTTGGAAGGTGCATATAGCCTCGGCCCTTGGAAAGTGCCTCCCAGAAGCCCTCAAGGACACAGCTTTGGGAGCAGATGTGGGGATGAGCCAGGTGTTGTTGAGGACTCTGCACTGCGTGTGTGATTAATGCAGCTAGAGTTGCTGTATAGACATTTGCGACTTGTCGGGCTGGGCTGGGAGTGGGGAGGCCTGGCGGGACTCCCCCTTGTTCATTACAACCGCCTGCCAGTGTGGAGTGTCTCTCCCTGCCCCCTGCATATGGGGAGCCAGCTTCAGATTACATCAGGGTTGAGCCTGGGGTTGTGACCCCACAATATTGCAGTAAAGGCCCCAGACAGTTCCAAGAAATTGATGTTATAAAAATTGGGAAGGTAGAAATAAAACTGTCATTTCCACAATTGATAACACCATCTACAAAGACAGTTTGACATCTTAGTAGCAAATATTCTAGATCAATTATAATAAGAATTTCCATGCAGGTTGCCATATATATCAGTCCAATATGCAAACTTCAACACTTTCCTTGCATAGAAGCAACAAATAGAAATGCAATTTTTAAGTGTTAGTTACAACGGCATGAAAAGTAATAAGGTATTAAAGAATAAATCTCATGAGGAAATGTAGGTGACCTTTCTGGGGGGGATTGTAAAACTTGATTGAAAGATATAAAGAAGAAATACACCATGTTAATGGGTAGGAAGGCTGAATGTTACAAAGTCAATTCTCTCCAGATTCCTCTATAAATTGAATAGAATTTTAATCAGAATTCTGACATGATTTTCCTTCAGACCTGGCAAGCTTATTTTGAAATTTATATGAAAGAGTAAATGGTCAGTGATAACGATAAAATTTTAAAAAGGATATAAAGATCTGACATAGACTTTCTGTAATTAAAGGTGCTGGCCCCCCGGTAGACAAACGGACCAATGGGCAGACAAGCTGGGAATAGACTCATGCTTGTATGGACTCTCGTTATGAGAGAGAGCGCCTCAAAAAATGTGGGGAGAAATCGATTGTGGAGAGGACAAAATTGAATCCATATCTCACAAAAATGGAAGAAGTCCATCTCTCACCGCCCACCAAAATCCATCCCAAGAGTGACAAGACCTGACTCTTAGAAGCAAACTTATAAAAAGCTTTGGGAGAAAACACAGGAGGTGGTTTTTATAAAGCTGGGAAGAGAGAAGGGCTTCTTGAGCAAGACTGACTCAAAAAGTATAAATTATAAGGAAAGAATGTTTAAATTAGGCTACAGTCAAGTAAAAATTCTAGTAATTGAGAATCAAATCTGATCAAAAGACATCACAGAGACTGAAAGATATATCTGCGATGCATATATATCTATTAAGTAGATATATTCCAATTTAAGTTTGGAAATCATAATAGATAAAGAAGTTCTCCAAATACAGACAAGACAAAGACAGACACCCCAATAAAGAAATGGGCACAGGATATGAAAAAACAACTTAAGGAACAGGAAACTTGAATGTCCAAGAAACACTTGCAGAGGATCCAACATTAGAAATACAGGAAAGTATATTTACACATTGAGATGCCAGTTTCACATCCATTAGGTGGAAGAATGTCAAAGCCTTACAGGGCCAAGAGAGGGGCCTTGAGCCCTAGAAAATGATTTTGCATCATCTATTAAGGTGAAAGCGGTGCAGGCCCTATAGCTACACAGCCCCACTTGTAGAGAAACCTCTAGAAGCCCACAGGTATTCATAGAAAGACTATTTGTAAAGCAAGCATTGCAAGCCATGAGCCTATTCATAGGAGATTGGATAAATACATGTGTCTATTGGAATATTACACACCAGCTAAAAATAACCTCCAGCTCTAGCTTAGCTTTTTTTTAATTGGTGTGTAATATTCCAATAGACACATGTATTTATCCACTCGCCTGTAAATAGGCTCATGGCTTGCAATGCTTGCTTTACAAATAGTCTTTCTATGAATACCCGTGGGCTTCTAGAGGTTTCTCTACAAGTGGGGCTGTGCAGTTATAGGGCCTGCTGGGGGGGGGGCGGATGTATCTCCCACCTGCGGTGGGGAGGAGGGATCTGACTGACTTGAGTCACCCCAGAACTAGGACATCTATCCCCTAGGACGTCTAGGGGATAACCTAAGGAGGTGGCTTTTTTCTGAAAATAAGGAAGGATTTTCTAACAGGCCCAGCTGCCCCAGGACGAACAGACTGTCTCCTAAGGGAATGTGTTCTCTGTCTTTGGAAGTCTGTAAGCTGAGCAGTGAAGCAAACATTGGCCTCCAGGGGTGCAAGGGCAGGAAGGTTAAATATGGCCTTTACGGTCTCTCTCTGCTCGCCCAGAAGTCCCGTGGTTTATGATTCAGTGTTTGCAGAATGTGGTCAAGAGGACAGGGCTGAATGAATAACCAAACAGTGACACATTCCTGAAACGGAACACCGTTCACGAAGGAGAGGGGATGGGTCACACGGCTTCAGTAACACGGGGAGTCTGAAAAACACTGAGTGGAGGGAGCCTCGTGCAAGAGGCTGCCACGTACGTGAGATTCTAGAAGATGTAATCCGTAGTGACAGAAAGCAGATCTGAGCTGGTGACCGAGTGTGGGGGTGTGAGTGTGTGCGAGTGAGTATGAGTGAGTGTGCTGGGGTTGGAGGAAGCTTTCATGCTGATGAAACATTCTGGTGGCTTCTCAGGTGTTTTCTTCTGCCAAAGTGAATGAAGTCATACACACTTCAAATGGATGCTTTTTATGTAAACTATGTCTCAGTAGAGACACCTGAAAACAAAAAAGAAGACAAAGAAAAGGTGAAGAGTGGACAGGCCAGGGCGGCTGAAGCAGGGTTTGGTCACCCAGACCAGGGCCTCAGTTTCCCCATCTGTGAAAAAAGGGGATTGGACACGAAGACCTGACTTCCCTCCAGTGTAACAGTTACTAGTCTGAGTTTCTGGGTGAGTCAGCGAGCCTCTCTGTATCTGTTTTCTTATCTGTAAAGTGGGGGGGACATCAGAAGCTTCACCGGTCATACACTATGCTGGCTCAGTGCAGCGCTGGCTTTGCTGGAAGCAGCGACCATTGCTCCCATCTTTCCGGCCCCGTTTCCAGGGCTGCTTTGGGTCAGGCAGACCCACACTCTGTTCATCCCCCTGCCAACCCTGGCCTGGCCACCCAGTCCCACTGGGACTGAACAGGGACACTGCAGATCAGGGACATACCAAGAGGCTGTCACTCTCAGCATAGGTCACGAGTTCTTTGGGGGCGCCTTTCTGCTCTACTGGTTTTAAAGCCACTTGGGCAGAACCAAGCCCAGAGCTTTCTGCACCAAGTGGAGGTCATCAGAGCAACAATCGGGGAGAGTCGATGGCTTCGGTCAGGGACACTTTTTTGTTTGGGGTTTTCCTGGGGAAGTGGCTTTCTCAGATGGAAGGAGGTGCAGTCTCAGGGCCTCTGTGGCCAGGTGTGGTTGGGCAGGTTGTTGACTGCACAAGGGAATTCTGCCCAGAGGGTGAATGGAGGGTAAAACCCATTCCAAGTCACGTGGTCCTATCCACTGGCTGTGTCTTCCCAAAGATGTTCCTTATTCTCTTTAAAAAAAAATCAACATTTTAGTCTAGAATAGTTTTAGATTTACAGAAAAGTTGCCAAGATTGTACAAGAGTTCACATACACCCTTCAGAGTTTCCCCAATATTGACATCACTTACATGTCTGAGGAACTTTGTCAAAACCAAACAGTGATACAGTGATGCGGTGTTGCTAATTCAGTTTCAGACTCCATTTGATTTACTGTTTTTTGGATTTACTATTTTTATGAGTGTGTTTTGTTTTATTTTCCGTTCCAGGATCCAACGCAGGAAGCCACATGGCATGAAGTTTATTTTAGATGAATCTGGATGGGGCAGGACTGAGAGCCCAGGGAAGCACCCGGAATAAAGTCCAGAGATGGCCTGTGAGGGAGAGGGCCAGGGGGTGTCAGAGGGGGTCACTTGGGCTTCTTGACCTGGCCTGGGGACCTCGAAGTGCTTCCCAGTGTCTCGGCTCCGCTGGCACCGGGCAGTCGGGCGGCTGGTTTAATCGCTGACTGGCCTTGGGAAGGCTGCCTTTTCCCTTCTGCAAAGCCGCTTCGCCAGCCCATGGCTTGGGTGGACGGCTCCGAAAAGGTTCAGTCTGCGGGTCTGGGTGGGAATCCGGGGCTCAGCCCCCCAAGGAAGGCAGTGGGAGGGGTCTGGGTGCTCCACACCCTCCTGTGTTTCAGGCAGGTGACCCTACTCTACTACCCCTTCCCCTCCCTCAGGGTTTTGACCTCAGTTTATATAGGTGAGTAAAGGACACATAATTGTTTGTCCTTAACAAAGGAAAGATGCTATCTAGCTCATTTTTTCTTTTTTAAAATATTTATTTATTTATGTATACAAGCTGGGGTGTAAGCCAGAGGTCTGTGTTGGGGGGGTGGTGAGAGGAGTCACCACAGAGTGGGGCACAGAACAGGCTGACCTACTGAAATCCACTGCTGAGGGGAGTAGTGGGCGAGACAGGAGAGGTCTGCTGCGCCAAGTGGGAAGCTCCCTGGCCGGGGATCGAACTCGTGCTGCAGTGGCTGCTGATAGCTTCATAGTGCGGAGACTTAACCCGTTGGGCCACCAGGGAGACCCCTATCTAGCTCATTTCTAACTACAGAGGTTGGTTTCGAACTCAAAATGGATAAAAGACCTAGATGTAAGACCTGAAACCATAAAATTTATAGAAGAAAATATAGGCAAAACTCTACACGACATATAACTCAGCAAAATCTTTAACGACACATCCCCCAAAGCGAAAGAAGTGAAGGACAAGATAAACAGGTGGGATTACATCAAAATAAAAAGCTTCTGTACAGCAAAAGAGACATTAACCGAAACTAACAGACACCCTACCAACTGGGAAAAGATCTTTGCACACAATACAACAGATAAAGCACTGATAACAACAATTTACAAGGAACTCACACAACTCAACAAAAACAAAGCCAATAACCCAGTCAAAAAATGGGCAGAAGAGCTCAAAAGGCACTTCTCCAAAGAAGAAAAGCAAATGGCCAACAGATACATGAAAAAATGCTCAACATCACTTATAATCAAGAAATGCAAATCAAAACCACTATGAGATACCACCTCACACCTGTGAGGATGGCACACATTAAAAATATAGGCAACAACTGGAAATGCTGGAAAGGATGTGGAGAAAAAGGCACTCTTCTACACTGCTGGTGGGAATGTGAACTGGTCCAACCACTATGGAAAGCTATATGGCGATTCCTCAGACTGCTAAACATGGAGCTTCCATACGACCCAGCAATACCACTTTTGGGAATCTACCCAAAGGACACAAAAACACTAATCCGAAAGGATACATGCACCGGTATGTTCATTGCGGCACTGTTCACAATAGCAAAGGTATGGAAGCAACCCAGATGTCCAAAAATAGATGATTGGATCCAGAAGATGTGGTACATATACACAACGGAATACTATTCAGCATTCAAAGAAGATAAACACATGCAATTTGCAGCGACATGGGTGGAATTAGAGGGGATCATGCTCAGCGAAACAAGCCAGAAAGAAAGAGAAAAATATCGAATGGTTTCACTTATAATGGGAAACCAAACAGGAGAGAGACACTTGGGGGGGGGGTCGGGGGAGGGGTAGATAAGGGCACAAAATGGTGTAGAAAATGACACAAGGGACCACAGAGATGGATCACGGGTGAATTGGTGGTGGGTTACCCAAGGGGAATACAAAATGTAAAAGATATAAATAACAGTAAAAATATATATTAAAA
>PVIJ01018811.1:0-25350 GCA_004024925.1 Scalopus aquaticus
TCCTGGGCTGTGTCCTGATGGGGTCTCTGGGGGTCTCTGGCCGCAGAGCCCTTCTTCCCCCGGGCCTCCCCCTGGAAGCCGGCTCTCCTGGTGAGCCTGCCCCTGCTGCTGCTCCTGCTCCTGGGGGCTGCCGGCTACACCCGGAGAGAACATTCCACACGGATGCGGGAGCTGCGGGAACAGGGGAGTCTGTGCCAGGGTAAGGAGGAGGACAGACAGACCAAGGAGGAGGCCCTGAAGGACACAGGTAAGGCAGGGCAGGGGTCAGGCTGGTGAGGGTGGCAGTTAGGGCTGAGAGGGACAAGCCTATGGCTGAGCCAGAGCCCAGGGGGTCAGAGCAGGAGGCTGAGGAGACCCAGAGAGGACAGTGGAGATTGTGGCTAATTGGGTCTCTAGTTGGAAGTAGTAGGACACAGAGAGGTTCTTTTTTGTGGGTTCTCTATGCACCCAGATTTTCTTCTTAGAGATGGAGTTTATGCTTCCTTTTTTTCACTCTCTTTCAGATCAACTCCAGGCAAATCTAGGTAAGCTCTGCTCTCCCTCCTGAACTCTCTGTCCCCTTCATTGGAGACATTCTGGTTCTTAGCTCACCTGTTTCCTGTGTTGTCTTTCAGAACAGAGGAAGGCCGCTTACCTGGCTGGTGAGTGATGCTCCAGGTGTCCTCAGTCCCTGTCCCCTATGCCCAGGGGCCCTCCTCTTTTCTGTCTAAGCACATCCCTGGGGTGGAAGTGGGAGCTGGTGGGAGGCAGGACCCTGCTCATGGGCTCTCCCAGATTGGGCTGCTGTTTCTCCCCATGTCTTGGAGGCCTGGTGGGATGGTGACCCCTGGAGTCAGAGAGCCTTACCTGGCTAGAGCGTGATTCTCCCGATATTCTGGGTCCCTGTTCCCAGGGGTCCCAGCCCTTGTGTGTCTAAGCGCAGACATGTGGACCCTTTTCCTGGGCTGGAATTGGGAGCTGGTGGGAGGCAAGATCCTGCTCTATGGGCTCTCCTAGATCCCGGTGCTGCTTCCCTCAGTCTTGGGGTCCCGGTGGGTGGTGACCCCTTGAGTCTCCTGCATCCTGGTTCTCATTCCAACCCTGACCCTCCCACCATGGTGCTGGCTGTCTGGCCTTCAGTGCATCTCATTCTTGGTCAGCCCCTGGAAGCAGCAGCCAGCTGCTCTGAGATTTTATAAGTAAACAGACTCTTGAAGTTTAGGAGTGTGACCTCCTCCTGCCCTCTCTCCCCAAGCACCACCCAAGAGGAGTCTGCTCTCCCTGCTCCTGAAGGTGCTGATCAGCAGTGACGGGAGAAGAGGGGACATTGTTTATGTCTCACGACATTGTTTATGTTTAGAAATATTTCATCTGAGAAAGACGGGCCGCTGCTCGTCCATGCTGTGTCCATGTTGTGTTTTTATTTCATATGCCCATAATCCATAATAATTATGGACTAATACATACATTAGCAAACATCTTCCCATTTACTGGTTGTGACCCTGTGCAGCAACCCCGAGCAGCACGTGGACAGGAGCTCTGAGGCTGCGGGGCCCAGAGCCGCTCAGGGACTCGCCCAAAGCCCCACAGCAGCAGCAGCAGGGCTGGGTCCGTCTGTCCTTCAGGCCCCTGAACTGAGCCAGGGATGTCCCACCCCCCCCTGCTGTCTGCACAGGGCAGGAGGTCATGACCTCTCCAGCTCTCCCCTCCACCCCCAGAGAGTCTCCCCTGCAGAACAGGGGGCGCCCAGGGCCCGTGGTTCCAGTGAGCAGGTGGTTGTGCTGAGGTCTCCCCTGTGTGTTCCCTTTCAGCCTGGAGGAAGGCCCAGCTGTATGCAGGTGAGTGGCCCTGAGGGGCCTGGGACCTCCCTTCCCAAACTTCCCTCTTTCAATTCTCTATCAGGGGACCCCCACCAGTAGGGGTTGGGGGCCCCTGGTCTCCTCTCACTCTGGAGCCCCCATCTAGAACTGCAGGGACCCCCTTATGAGCACAGACCTGCCTCCCCCTGCCCTGTCCTCCCTGCAGGTCATGTGGGGTCAGGACACCCTCTGACCCCTTGTCACCTGGTCCTTCCTGTGGTGAGGACAGTGGGGGTCAGTGCGAGGAGAGGCTACAGCAAAGTGAGTCTGTCTTGATCAGGAATTGCTGATCTCTAAAGGTTCCATAAATCCTGCCGGCCTGCTTATGAGGCAGGTTTTGCTAAGGGGTCCTTGGTTATCGGTCCTTCTGTAATAAGAATTCATGCCCTCCTTGGAGACCTTTATTTTTATTTTTTCCTCTTGTTCGCTCTCATGCTCTGGTCCATGTCTAGCTGAATACGTGCTCTAAGACTTTTTGGTTGCTGAGTATTTGGTAGCTTTAGAAACACCTGATTTTGTGTGCAAAATCCTGTGTGTGAGAGAGAAACAGAGTAACAAGATAAAAATGTAATGTATGATTTTTCAGAACATCCCCTTACATGGGAGGAGAATCCTCTATCTGCCCGTCATTATTTATTTCTTTAAGAGTTAAGGTATAAGGCCTGGAAAAGGAGGAGCCTGGAATGGTTACAATCCTTTCAAGAGAAAGGGTGGGGAGAATTTCAGAAAAGAGAAATCCAGATGGAGGAGGAGAGCAATGGGAAGTAAGCAGAGGGGTGTGGGGGAGAAGCACCTCCTAGGGGTCTGCATGGGCAGAGGGGCTGCAGAGAGGCCACAGGTCACAGTCAACCTGCTTGAATGTGGGCAGAGCAAAGGCTGTGGGCTCCTTGACTCCTTATTGAAGTATTTCAGAAGAGTTTACATTTTGAACAACATTTTTGAGGCAACCATCTCATTTAGTTACCTCTGACAATGATCATTTCCTCCCCCTCCCTTCCCCAGTGCCCCCAGGGAGGGTCTGCACCGGGGCCTGCAGGGAAGGGCAGTGATGCTGGGGAAGGGAGAGCTGAGCCTCGGGAGCCTGAGTCACCCCCCTTTCCCTGCTCAGGGGCTTGTTTATGTCCCAGACACAGACCCTGAGACACAAAGAGAGGGGCTGCGGGGAGGGGCCTGGGGACAGGAGTGTGAGGACCCTCCTAAGAATCTCCCTGGTTATCCTGGGGATATTATTCACACAGTGAGGATCATACAGTCTGTTACCATTTTCCAAATCTCTGCTGATTTTCTTTCTCATGTATTTTAATGCAAGTATTTTTTTTTTTGGCATGCCCCCCCCACCTTTCTAAAAAGAAGCACCATTAATACACTAGAATCAACAATTTCATAATGACAGGTTTACAGGTGGACATGTGTGTGTGTAACAGGGTGGGCCTCAGGAAAGGGGAATGTTCCAGGTTCCCTGCCCCACCCAAGGGAGGGTGGAGCTGAGCAGGAGAGATAAGAGACTGGAGAGGGAGAGAGAAGATGGGGAAGAAGGAAGGAAGCAGGATGGAGGTCAGGAGAGGCACAAGGAGACATGTAAAGGAGCTGCACTGGCTGCTCTGGTTGAAACATGTGGGTGAGAGACCCGTGGAGAGGCGACAATGGCAACGTTGATCTGGATTTTGATTTTGTTCTTTTCCTCCCAGACTTGCTGGCTGTTTCTGACCCTTTTCCATGGGTCCCTGACAAAAGGGTTTTAGACTTGTGGCAGGCTTTGGGCCTTGCTTTGGGCCAATCCCATTTGAATGGACTTTTACCCATGAGGGGATAGGTAACATTGGGTGCCTTATTTAAAACCTGTATTCTGTCTTTTCTAATTGTATAAAAGTTTCTTTCCACTAAAGGTCTTATATGTTTTATGTTGATGTGGCAGATGGCAGAACCTATTTAGAACGGGCAGGTTTGGGGGTTCTGGGGTGCCCCTCTCCCTGCCCTGTAATATGTTATGCTCATATTATTTACAAAATTGATAATAATTTCTCACTTAAAGGTTTGCCATAACAATTAACTGTCTAGTGCAATGAAGTTCATAAACAATAGTTGATGTGCTGTAGTCTCAAAAATTAAATACCATTTCTGTTTTCTCCTTTTGTCCCTTCTGCCCCTATTCTTGTTCTTGTTTTCCTCTACTCCCTCTTTTTTTGTCAATTTCAAGAGGTATGATGTAGAGCTTTATATTTGGATGCTATCTTAAGTCTTTGGGAAAAAGTAAATTTATTTATTTATTTATTTTTGAACTCTCAGAAAAATTTTACTTGGAGAAATATAGCAGAAATATCCATTGATTAAAAGCGAACTGCAGTTTCTGAGCATTGTAGCTCTTTACCTGTGGCTTAAACACAACCACATGTTCAGTCAATCAGTTCCTTACAAGTGCCTGCAGTCCTTAAAATTTTGCTCGCCATACTGTTTTTTCAAGAATACTAGTTTCCAGGATGGTCTGTGGTTGGTGAATTGAAAAGCACAATTCATCGGTCATAGCTGGGTAAAGACCTTTCTGTTCAGTTGGTGTCCAGCCTTTCAATCCCTGGGTATTAAGTTTTATAGTTGAACTTGAATGGAAAGTTGCAGCATACCAGATGTGTGTGTGTCAATCAAAAAGTAAAGGCATCAACTAAATATTTCCAAACATTTTCCCCTGTCAACCCCATGTCCCTCTCTTGTAGCAAACCAGGCGTGGGCCCTACTGTGTCAGTGTCTCGAATCCCTCACGTGAACTGTGTGTCTCTTGCAGATTGGCGGAAGGAGCAGTTCCGGGCCTGTGAGTGACTCTGGGTTCACTCTGGGGCTGCTCAGCTTCTGGCCTTTCCTTCTGTTCTCTGTGTGGGCACAGAGTCTGTACCCTCCATGGGGTACACCTCCCATGCCTCCCATGGGGGTGGGGTGGGTGCAGTTGTGACGTCACACAGCTGGGCTGGGGGGTGACTGGTCATGCTGAAGGGGCTTCTTAGTCCTTGGGGTCCAGGCAGGACCTCAGGGGTCCTGTGACATAGCTGACCCCTAATAAGACTTGTGGCTCCTTCTCTTGCTTGGGGGACTGTGGGCTGGAGCCACATGTTCTCATTTCAGGAAACATCCGTCCCCCCATATAGCCTATTATCCGGGGTGAGGTGGTGTATGCCTTTGTTATGGGGTGGGGGTGGGTCTGGCATAATGGGTCCCTTTTTTTTGCAGGGTCTGTCACTCTGAATCTACGTTCTGCCCGTCCTCCAGATGTCCCTCTATATGACAATAAGAGTCTGGCCTGTTATGGTGAAGTCAGTGTGTTGGGACTTGAGGGCATCACCTCAGGGCGCTGTTACTGGGAAGTAGAGGTCAGGGATGGAGGCAGGAGCGGGTGGGACCTGGGAGTCTGCAGGAAAGATGCAGACAGGGAACTCTTATGGAAATTTCACCCCAGAATGGGTTCTGGGCTGTGGGGGCAGATTATAATATTTGCGCCTGGACTGATCCTCCTACTCAGCTACCCCCTAGGCAGTTTCCCCTCCAGGTGGGGGTTTTCTTGGACTATGATCACGGGGACGCCTCCTTCTATGACATGACTGATGGTTCCCACATTTTCTCCTTCCCTCCTGAGTCCTTCTCTGGGACCCTCTTTCCATATTTCAGACGTGTCTATGGAGCCGTGTCCATGACCCTCTGCCCCCTGGAGGCTGGGCCCCAGAAGCCCTCTGTGCCCATGAACAATCCTCCTTCTCTGGAGGAGCCTGTGGGTCCCCCAGGGGAGGGGACCCCTTCAGGCTCTGGTGTGAATGGTGCTCCCCCAGGGCCTGAAGCCCCCCTCCTCCCCTGCACCCCTAAGACCGTGTCCCCATAAGGCCCCTCCCTGCCCAGCCCTGCCCTGGGCTCCTCTTGGAGCTGCAGGTTCCCTGTGGACAAAGCTCTGAGTGAGTCTCGGATGCTGGAGTCTCGTCCTCCTGATCTGGGTGCAGATTCCTGGGCCGTGGCTGTGAAGACAGTCAGGTCAGGCCTGTGCTGAGGCCGCAGAGGATAAAATTGACTTACTCTCAACTGGTTTGGGGTAGGATGAACTTTTCCATGGAAATAATTTTTCATTGGTAAAAAACAGAATTTTTCATGGGGTTTTTATGCTTTTTGGGCAAGAAAGGGGATGAGCTCTGAATTATTGCTTAATTGGAGTTTACCTTATCCAACTGGAGTTTATACAGATGAATCCAGTGTGAAAAGGGTCCTTAGATCCATTTTGAGGGGTCTGGACTATCTGAGCAGAATAGCTGGCCATCCACAATTTCAGGGAAATGGTGGGTGATGAACTTTAAGTGGAGCCTGATATTCCCCCTTGCATGCTTCCTACTTTGGAATGGAAGGAGTACACATAAGTTTTCAAACCTCATAAAATTTTTATTTTTAAAAAACTTGTGGTGTGTTAATGTATAGAATTCAGGAGAAGCATTTGGGTTCTCTTTTTGTGTCAACGACTGTTGGAACGAGATATCAGCTCCCCAAATTAAGATGAGAATGAAGAAGAACCTTTCAGATTCGGGGTGACTTGGGGAGCTGGGACCTGAGCTCCAGGTGCCCCTGTGCTTACTCAGTCCTTCCCCGTCCTGTGGCAAAGGGCCCCGGGAGCCACAGCTGACAGAGGAAGCGGATCCTGAGTCCCAGACCTGCAGGGGGGACGGTGTGATCCTCCCCAGGGGGACACTGACACTGACGTGGGTCTGGTGGGAGGAGAAGATGGAGAAGGGCCGTGGGGGAGTCAGATGTCAGTCATGTGTGCAACTCAGGACCAAAAAGGATTGTGATAGCTTTTACGTTTTCTCTTTCTGTCATGTGCATTATTTTCTATTTATTTTGGGTATCCTTCCTCTCCTTATCTTTATGCATTTATACCAGTAGTTGGAGTGTATGCTTCTTACATATTTTTCTGGTAACAGAATAAACAAGGGGGATGTGATTGAATTTGAGAAATAAATAATAGAGACATGTTAGCTAAAAACTGTGGCTGTCAGCCTTCTAATTTCGGGGAAAGGGAACACCTGTTCACTGGTAAAGGAGCTTTCTCTCGATAGTTAAAAACACGGTGTGTTGTGTGGATGTTCAAATGTGTGTAAGTTGTTGGTGCATGTGGAAACTGAGTAATCAAAGGTGTGGACTCTCCCATCACCCTTGTATCGCTTCCTGGTCCCCATCCCCCCATGTGACCCCTGTGTGACCCCGGAGCTGGACCCAGGAGCATGTCCCCTTTGCCACCTGCACAGTGTCAGGATGAGCCTGGAGGGGACACTCAGTCACAGCCGAGGACACGCGTCTCTCCTGGTCGTGCTGCTTTTCTTCTGGATCCTACAATGGGATGTTTCTCATTTGTTTTTTAATCAAATGTTGGTGCTTCCTCAACTATTGATACTGAACATTGGCCTCAGTTTCCCTCAGCCAATAAAAGGAAACAGAGTTTGAAGAAAAGGAAAGTGGTTTAATTTGTCGACAAATGAGTAGGCAGCAGACTCGGGTCTGAAAGCCCACAGTCCTGCTCTCTGGGGGGCTGCAGGGTTATTTATACAAAGGGGAAAAAAAGGGGAGCTGGGCAAGGGTCTGCAAAGGGGAGAGGGAAGTGGTCAGCATGGAGGCTGGTGGGAGCCAACTTGCTTTTCTCAACAACTGCTGCTTAACTCCCTTTTCCTTGAAATGCAAGAAGACAAACCAGTCAATCAAGGGGGCATATTGCAAGGGTGAAGACAAACTTGTTAACTGCATCACTATTATCAATGAAATATTCCTTCTATTGTTAAGAAAAAGTGTTAAAAACCGACAGATGGGTAGAGACTTTTTCAATCTCACCTTTGCATAGCAGAGGTTATGTTACTAGATACAATTCACATAATTATACAGGGAATGTATAATATTTGACTTGGGGTTTTACTGTTAATAAAGAATGTGTTTTCTGTGAAATTGCATGCTGTGTGTTCAGTAGAAAAGATAACACAAAAATTGAAGTTTATTACCCCTGAAACATTAACTGCTTTTAAAATTTTTCTCAGTTTATTATTTTCTCTTTTTTTGATTAAAATTTTTTTCAGCGTATTTGTTTGGAACTGCATTTCCTGCTGGACAATGAAGAACATGTTCTTCAAAGTCTTCTTTGTACCAGGTTACTGTTTACTAGTTCATTGCTTTATTAAATCCAATAATTTATTGGTTTTAACTGGAAGTCATATTAATGACTTCCTGAAAATTATACATTTCTTAATTTATAAATATATTTTTCATTTTTTTAGAGTTTATTTTTAATTTTGCATAGAATTGGGGTGTAGGTCAGAGGTTTGGGGAGAGAATTCACTAGAGACAGAGTGGGAAGCAGAATAGGTAGATCAATTGAAGTTCACTGCTGAGGGGAGTGAGACAGACAGGAGAGGTCTGCTGAGCCATGTGGGAAGCTCCCTGGTGGGGGATCACACTCAGGCCATGGCAGTGATAGTGCTGAGACTTAACCCCTAAGCCACCAGGGAGGTCCTCTATGAAGATATTTTTATTAAAAAAAACCTTTATTTTAGGGGCCTCCCCGGTGGCGCAGCGGTTAGGCGCTGCGCTGTGGAGCTGTTGGCAGCAGCGACGCAAGTTCGACGCCCGGCTGGGGAGAATCCCACATGGCGCGGCAGACCTCTCCTGCCTTGCCTGCTGCTCCCCTCAGCAGTGTATTTCTAATCTGCCTGTTCTGCTCCCCGCTCTGTCTCTGGTGAACCCTCTCGCCACCCCACACCTCTGGCCTGTACCCCAACTTGTATGTATAAATAAAAAATAAATCTTTAAAAAAAAACAAACTTTATTTTAATTATAGTAGAAAACTTTTATTCTAGATAATTTTAAAGAAAATACGTTAAAAATCCCATTATAGATCAAAAGAAGAAACACTGAAATATCAGTTATCTTATACCTAAATGCCCTCTCCCTGCAGACCTGAGGAGCAGCCTGAAGAGAGGCTGCACATCTTCAAATGCATCATGCTGTGTACGCTGAATGCAGACAGCCCTCTCTGTGCCAATCACAGCTCAATATAGTGGACCAAACAAACCTCTACCTCTTGATTGTGAATTAGAAGGACAATGGAGACCATTCCTGTGTGGTCTCATGGTGGTGGGGACAGAGGTAGAACAGGTGTCCTAAGGGAGTGTCTTAAGGATGAATCTGTATAGTAGCCACACCTCAGGACTATTTTTTTGTGTGTGTGTGGGAGCCCCCACCTTCCCAGACAAGGACCACCCTTGTTTCCAGGAGGCTCAGCAGCCCCAAGGGGTGGGGACAGGGGCAAGGAGTTCTGTGTCCCCACAGGGTGACCTGCCTGGGGGCTTTGTGTGTGGAGACACAGGGGCTGCTCTGGGGATGGAACCTCCCTCCCCCTATCACCCACCCCCATGATTGTTTGTGTTGGTCCATCTGTCTGTCGCTCCCTCTCTCCATCCTCCCCCTGTGTCATGGCTGCTACATGATTTGGGGGACCCTCCCTAAGGACTCCACACACCAGGGGGTCTTGATGCAGCTGCTTATTGGGTTTGGAGCAGGAGGCCCCTGGTAGCAGGGGGAGGGTGGGGTGTCTCCCGCAGGCTCCCTCCCTGAGAAGCTCCCCCTTCCTGTCCCTTCCTGTCTCAGCAGGGGTGAAGGCTCCTATTCTTCAGCACCCCCTGTGGCCCCTCAGCTCCTCTCCCTCACAGACACAGCCTCTCCCCATAAGGCTGCAGGGGAGCAGCTCAGGGGAATCTGCTTCCCCCAGCCCCCCATCTCTCCTTCTCCCTCTGTCTCTCAGGGCTGGACAAACGGGGTCTCCATGGGGCACACTCCCCTCACTGGAGACCAGACTCTCTCTCAGCAGACACTGGAGGAGCCTTCAGCTGTGTGCTCCTCTCCCCCTCAGGGGTTCAGCCTTGAGCCCCCCTTCCACCACAGTCCCAGGCCCCCTCCTGTGTCAGGGTCTCCTCAGCAGGAAGAGGATCTCAGGGCAGGAAGTGAGCAGCAGGTGCAGCTTGTTCCAGGGAATGTGGGGATTCAGGGCTGGAGCTGGGGGTGCTTCTCAGCACCTCTGCCAGGAGCAGCCTCTGCTCCCCCTCTCCTGCTCCCCTGGGTGTGTCTCAGGTTTCTAGACCACTTGCTCTGTGATGTTTTCAACCTCACCAAGTGCCCTGGATGTTACAAATTGCAAGACTGTCTCCCCTGACCCCCTCAATTCCCCCCTCAGTCTCAGGACAAGGGAGTCTTTTTGTTTTCCCCAGATGCATGCAGCAGGCTGTGAATAAACGTCCTCTGATGAGTGTGGGGATTGAGTCCCATAACCTTTCAGTAGGGGTGTTAATGTGCAGTCTGAGGGGTATCTTGAGACCTCCAAACTTGCACGCACCAAATATGTTCTGCCATGTGCTGCATAAAGAGATAGCATATTCTGGGCCTCCCTGGTGGTGCAACGGGTTAAGTCTCAGCATTATGAAGCTATCCGCAGATACTGCAGCACAAGTTCGATCCCCAGCTTCCCACATGGGGCAACAGATCTCTCTTGCCTCTCCCGCTGCTCCCCTCAGTAGTGTATTTCAATAGATTCTCCTGTTCTGCTCCCCACTCTGTCTCTGGTGAATCCTCTTACCACCCCACACCTCTGGCCTACACCCCAGCTCTTGTATGCATAAATAAATGAATCTTTAAAAAAAGAGATAGCATATTCTTAGTGTGAAAGAACTTTAATAGAATAGTGTGCATAGAGAGAGTATGGTTAATAATTCCCCAACCAATCACTCAAAGTTACCCATCCCCTTGTGGGCATATGCCCAGGCAAATAGAATTGACCCAAAGCAGGGCCACTGAGGCCCAAAAGTCTGCCCTAAGTGTAAGGCACCTTCTTGTTGGGACCCATAGAAATGGGGTAGAATGAACCAAGTAAGTCTGGAAGGAAAATAGCAAAATGAAAATATAAGTCAAGATCTCGGCTGCAATTGTCACCCTCCCCACTGGTCTCTCATCAATGTTTCTACATATTTCTCCTTCATGTCCTCCAAGTCCCAGAGGCAAGTCCAAAACTGTGAAGCAGGCCCGCCCTCCTTCACGTGTGTAGTGAAGTGTCACCCTCCTTCTCTGCTCCACCTGTGTAGTCCTAGTCTCTCCCCAAGACTAAGTCTCCTCTGGCTGGTCAGCAACACCCTTCATTAGGTAGGGCAGTCTCTGTTATAGGGGCTCCCTGGGGGTAAGAAGGGAGGTATGGGTGAAGGAGAAAAGCTTTAGGTTTCAAGATGCAGGTGTGTGTGTGTGTGTGTGTGTGTGTGTGTGTGTGTGTGTGTGTGTGTGTGTTGTGTTCCATAAATGCTGCCCTTATAGCCTCAGTCTCTTAGCTCAGGTGCGCCCACTCACGCATGCCCACACCATACGCCAGGGCTCCACCACCAGGCACGCGTTCCCTGAGCCTGCGCTCCCAAGCACCTTCTGCATTCAAGGCTGCAGTGGAAAGCCACAGAGGCCAGCTGCGTAAAAGCCTGAACAATTTCACCTACCCTACAGCACAAAGAAGAGCTAAGTCTTCAGTAAGTTCATAAGCTTGTCATTAAGTCTCACCACCCAGGCCTCTACCTGGTGTCCCTGTGCTCACAACTTGCCAGGGAAATCTTCACTTGATTTCTGCCATCGCTGATCTGTTTTTGCCTGTTCTTTCACTTCATATATCTGGATCCTGCAAGGATGGGTCTTTTGTCTCTGGTTCCTGCACTCCTATGCCCATTTCCAAGATTCTTCTTGTGCATCCTCCTCTCCCTCCCTCATCGTCCACCCTGCACTGGCCACAAGGGTTCAGCAGAGCCTCATGGACCCTGGGAGACAAGCCTGGTGGCCTTTATTGGCCTTTGGATTCCTCCCCCATCAAGTAGCTCCCCCTTTCGGTGGCTCCAGGCAGGTGGGGCAGGCTGGCCCTGCTTCCCTCTGGGAGCCCTGCTGCTCCAGAGAGACCCTCAGGGGTGGGGATTTGAAGCAGGGATCTTAAATTTTTGCTCACTCACTCCTTTTGATACCAGGCAGAAGGGGCATCAAAACTGGCCAAAGGCACTGCCCAAATTGCTTGCTGGTCACTATCTTAGTTCTGCACCTTCGCACACAATTGCAAGGCTACTCAGGCTTAGAGAACAACAACAACGGGATTTCTTTAACAAACAGGGAAAAACAAAGAGTTACTGAAGCCAAAATATGGCTGCTTACCTTACTTAAAGCAATGTCCAGTTCTTTTAAGTCCCAAATAAGAAATAGCGGAAGTGGCGTCTTTCCACCACTGTGCATGTGGAGCTCCTCTTCCAAACAATAGGCCACATTTCAAAGGTGTCATCTGGCATCTTCCTGCCTCTGCAGATGCACAGCAACCAGACTGTAGGTCAAGTTCCAACTAACAAGGACAACAAAAACACAACCAGAGATGCTCCTGGAGCTACTGTGGTGCCCCAGCACAGCACCAGGCCAACAACACCGAAAACAGCAACTACAGCAGCCAGAAGGCCCAACAGACTGCTGCACTCACGCATTTCAGGAAGGTGCCTGCTCTGGGCCTTTGCCGTCTTTCTTCGGCTGCAGTAAAAACAAAACTGGGAGCAGGTTTTGTAGCTTGGTTACTTGCAAAGCCTCCAAAGTCGCTAGCCCAAATTCACTGAAGAGTCCAAAAACTCTCAATCCAAAACTCTATATCCTGGTGGCTCAAAAACTTCTGATTTCCAAACTCTCAATCTTGGCATCTACATTTCCTGGAGCTGGATTTCCTCTTCTCTACATCATGGCAACTGCATCTTCTTTTCCTACATCATGGCGACTCCTTCTTTTCCTACATCATGGTGACTGAATCTTCTTTTTCAGTTCCTTTTTATTTCTCATCAGAGTCTCCACCCTAAACTACAATACCATCTTATCATTTCTCTGGGGCATCTATCCAGACCTTGGTCTCAGCCCTGTTAGTGATATTTCTGAACATGTAGTTCAGACAACACATATGTGCAAATATTACATAGGTTATAAAAGTAACACATTTAAAGAAATGAGATTATATAATTTTTAACAGAAATTCCGTTATTTTTTTGCCTTGCCTCTTGATATCTGATTTCTGGGTTTGTTGTTGTTGTTTTTAATATTAATCTGTCATTAGTTTATATCCTTGTTTCTTTTTTTACAGTATGGGATTTTTCCCATCTAGTGTGGTCACCATAACTCCCACCACCATAGTCCATTGTGCTCTCCTCTTACCCCACCCCACCCCTTTTTTCTCCCCACTTCTCTCCCCCTCCTGAGTGCCTCAGGTCTGTTAACCCCGGATTTCTGAGGAAACCCAGGGTCCAGAGTGGTGGTTGCCCCAGGCCAGAGTCACTGCCTGGGGACCCTGAGCCCTGGGCGGGCCTGGGGGAAGACTCAGGTGCTGACCTGGGTGTTTCCAGTTCAGTGAAATGTGCTCAGTGTCTGGGGGGATGGAAGGCAGACAGGGTAGGGTTGTGGACACTGGGTGTCTTGTTATCACGTGTGGTGATGGGATGAAAAAGGATCACTCAGAGTCCACGTGCAGGGCACTGAGAAACCAGAGGGACCACACCAGGGAGGTGCAGCCCAGCTCCAAGAGCAGTCTTGTTTTTATTTAGAATCAAACAGAAAATAAAATTAAAAGAAGATCAAGCAGGCAAACCAGGAAGACATATGTGTGGGGGTCGAGTAACCAGCTGGCCCCAGGCAAGGCTGGGAAATCAGGGAGAGAGTCAGGGGAAGCCTCAGTGTCTCTGCTACTCTGAGCACAACATCTATTGCTGTTTTCAGCATGTTTGTATTCTCATATCAGAACTTTTGCCCTGAGAGTTTCCTTATCTCTAATGTTACCTGATCATATCCTGGGTGAAAGGCACAGAATAGTCAAGGCAAAGACACAGAATAGTTTAGAGACAGAATAATCCAGGTTCCACATTTCCCCCCTTTTTATTTTATGGCAGTTCAGAATCAGGAGAGGAGTCAGCCGGAGGCACAGGACGAGCTAATATTGTGATCGCTGTAGAAGGGTCAGCGTGGCCTTGGATTGTAGGGTCCGCTGGAGCAAGTGACAGAGGCCTTTCACACTGAAAGAAAACACTAAAGAAATAATGTACCCACATTGGTCATAACCCATACTCTGTAATTGAGACCTGAAAACCAATTTGTTGGGTAAGTCAGCAGCCTAGATCGTTTGGATGGTTTAAGGTGGCATTTTTGGCCTCTTGTTGAAGTTGAGCCATTTGCTGCTGAAGTTTGTTTCTGAGGACTAGGATATGTCGTTCCAGATGATCACGGAAAGCACCGTGAAGGCGCCGTTGAACATGTTCCCAAGAGGAACTATGTTAAAAGGAACAGGAGTAACGCACATAGAGTGGTAGTTGGCATCACAGCTACATCTGGTGCGTGTCCAGAGGGCTTGTTGATGTTCGCCAAGGCAGGACACTGCAGCCTCGAGGGCATCTAGTGCTATAAGATTTCCTGATCAATGATAGTTTGAGTCAGGAGTTCAGAAGTAACATTTTGAAAATACTGACTTGTTTGGTGTGCAGTTTGAATAGAGTGAGGAGGGCAACTCTAGCAGTAGCAGCAGTGGCAGCCATAGCAGTGGGAACTGTGTCCTTCAGGGGCTGGTACTCATCTTGAAGGGTTTTCTGAGAGGCCGAGGCCGAGGGGCCGATGGGCGGCGGCAGCGCCTCCTCTGCAGATGAGCCCAACTGAGGCTGGTGAGGGCCCCTCCGTGCTGGACATGAAAACAGGACTCGGTGTTATAGGGCAGGGTGAGGGGCACCCAGGGACCCCCAAACCTGCCCTCTCTAAATGGGGTCTGCCATCCTCCGCATCAAGTGCATAAGACCTTCAATAGAAAATAACTTTAATACTCGGTGTGCAATAAAGAGATGGGAAAGACTAGATAAAATAATTTGCACGTGAAACACCCAAAGCTATCCATCCCCTCCTGATAAATGCCCAGGGTCGGCCCAATGCAGGGGCACTGAGGCCAGAAAACCTGCCATAAGTCTAAGGTACCGCCAGGTGGGAACCCATAGAAAAGGGGCAGAAGGGGCCAGGCAAGTCTGGAAGGAAAAGTGCAAATTCAAAATGCAAGTCAAGACAGAGGCTGCCACCATCAGTCTCCCCACGGTCTCTCACACACTGTGTTTCAAGTGTCCTCTTCCATGTCGTACAAGTCCCAGGCCAAGAAGCCAAGAAGCAAGGCACAGCGCCTTCACATGTCTCTGCTCCATGTGCCTCCTCCCGGTCTCCTTCTGGCTCTCTCCATCTTGCTTCCTTCTTTAGTCTCCTCTCTAGCTTCTCCTTTCCCTGCTCAGCTCCACCCTTCCTTGGGTGGGGCATGGAAACTGGAACCTCTCTGTCCTTGGGGTGATCACCCTGTTACAAAGGGGCCTCCTCCTGGGGGTTCTACATCATTCCCCAAATGACACATGACAGGGCTCTGCTGGAGAACAGCCCCCCCCCAACAAGCAGGTGTGGAGTACACAAGCAGGTCAGTTGATGCCTAAAGTTAAGGGGTTTGGGGAGCAGCGGCAGCAGGAGCATCAGTGACTGTGAGGAGGCCTGAGGCTGGGGGAGCTCTGTGAACTGGAAGAGTCACCTGAGCCCGGGGGGAACCCTAGAAGAGCAATGGGAGGGGATCAATGAAGGAGAGGGAGGCCTGGGCACCCCTCTTTTAAGCTGATGGATCCTTTTAGTGATGAGGCAGGGAGTCAACATGAGCTGACTGCAGAGGGTCGTGACCTTGGGAGGAAATGAGCTGAAGGAGGCAGTAAGACCCTTGAGGAGATCAGTGCTTGAGCCACATGGGACTGAGGCTGGCTTGGAATAGGTGCTGGTCAGGGATACACATTGAGAAATACCTCGACGTTTTTGGTAGATGGAAAGTAGACTGTGAGGGGAGTGGACTGTGAAGGTGACCCTGGAGTTTTAGGCAGAGATAACTGGGGGACACAGGTGCCCTTCACTGAGGAGGGGAAACCACAGGAAGTGAGGGGGGGGAGGCCCAGGCTCCACAGTTTCCCTGGAGACACAGAATCGGGCCTTCCTGGTGACCCCGTGTCCTGGGGGACAGGGTCTGGTCATGTGACCAGGTCTCGGGTGACACTAACATCTGAACAAGCCTCAGGCCCCATCCACACAGTGTGGGCAGGACCAGGTCAGTGTGACTGATCATACTGTGTGCCCAGTGTGACTTCTGGTGTCCAGGGTGGGGGCTCTTGGTCAGCTGTTGTGAGAAAAAAAAGAAACAGCCCTCTGGGGCTTCCACAGGCTCCCTCTGTGCCTTCAGGGGTGTCGGGGTGCCCGCCCCCCCCCCCCGCTGGCTCCTCTGATCCTGCTGTTTCCCTCCTGATAACGGGTGCACTGTGCAGGAGCAGGGTGGAGTCTGGGGTTGCATTTCCAGCTTTACCTTTCTAATTGTGGAAGGATCCAGAGAAGGGTGACCCTTCCGTATACGAGGAAGGGAGGGTCATTCATTCAACACAAATAGGGAGTGTTTGCCCTGTACCAAGTACCTTGGAATTATCAGTGAATGTGACAAACATTTCACCTCGTGAGTTTATATTCTCAAGTGGGAAATAGAGCAGTGGTAACAAACAAACAGATTGTAGATGAAGTTAGAATGTTCTGACAATAAGACACCAAGTAGAACAGGGGTGGGAGGTCAGGAATGTGGCTGGGGAGTGGGGCAGGCTGCTGTGCCATGTGGGTGTGCAGGGTGGCCCACACGAGGATCTGAACAAGGACGAAGGACGTAGGGGCTTAGTTGAGCTGCTGTGTGTGGGATGCAAGTCCTTTTCCCTTCAGTTTTATTGAGAAATAATTGATGCATGTCACTGTAAAAGTTTGAGGCTTATGGCATGAGGGTTTAGTTTACATACACTGGGAAATGAAGCACAGTAAGTTCAGCTGTATCCATCTTCTCATATATTGATAGTTCCAATATAAAGAAAAGGAAGAAGAAATGAAAAGTTTTTCCATGTGATGAAATCTCACGGTTTACTGCTGGCATCTCTCCTGTGCATCAGCTCCGTCAGCTGTCATGGTGCGCGCTACCCAGAGGGACAGAAGCTGAGAGTGACCTGGAGGGGCCGTGGCTGGTGTGTTCTGCGCACACGGGGTCCCCATGGCTGCTGGGAGTAAGTGAAGAGACAGTTTATCAGCTTGAAGGTGGTTGATAAATGCTGCCCGGGGTAATTACAAGAATCTCCACAGAAAACAGGTTCTTGGACTGGCTGAGGGAGGAGCCGCAGCTGAGGAGCCTGTGGCCAGGCAGCATTGCGTGAGCTTCATGGTCTGCACCTGGGCTCAGCCTGTCCTCGTGACATGGATGCAGAGAATAAAACCCATGTGCCAGGGCTTTTCAAAACTCTGCTTGAGTCACATGAGCTCGAATCTCAGACAAATCACATGACCGAGCTCAGCTTCAGAGTGTGAGGAAACAAAGAAGCATGCGGCAGCGTGAGAGAGGGCTGGACAAGGGAGAGCAACAGGGGAAGCCACAGATGAGGCAAAATCATGAGTTGTTAGAGAATTGTGAGTGTGAAGAGCATGTGAGGGGTCCTGGTAGAAGAGACCCACAGGGCTGGAGCTATAAGGGAGGGAGGTGGGGAGACAGAGCCGATCAGCTGATGTTTCAGAAGTGATGGGTAGAGACAGAGAAGGTTGGAGAAAATGCCCTGGCTGTGTGCAGAGTGGAGGTTCAGTGACTGAGGCCTGGAACTATATACTTAGAGGAAGAAGGTCAGGAAATGAGCTTAACACAGGGCCAAATGGGGCGAACAGCCTGGAAGGGCTGGGTACCAAGCCATGATGCAGAAGGTCTCTAGTTGGAGTGAGGAGTGTCCTGAGCTGAGGGGAGACTGACTGAGCAGCACCATGGAGATGGGGTGTCAAATAGGAAACTTATTACCTCACCCAGAACAGACTCCGTGGAGGAAGAGGAGAAGCTGAGATGCAGGGGAAAAATGAGAAAATACAGATATGTGTGGGTCACATAGTTTACACTTCCAGATGGGAAAAAGAATCTACAAAGTTTTGAACATCATTACATATTTAGGAAAAGGAAAGGTAAAAGACAAAACTAATCAAGTGTGAACAGGCTTACGCAGGACAGAGAGAGGGAGAGGATGATGGATGGGAACAGCCCTCAGGAGAGAGGGTGACCTGTGGGGTGAGAGCTCAGGGAACAGTCATCCCTGGTGGGGAGATTCCCTCTCCCTGAACCACAGAGGGTGGGAGTGAGGTCCCTTTGGATAAGGAAGAGTTTTGGGGTGATTAAAATAAACAAAGCAATATACATTCCACAAATTTTGTAATTTCAAACATTTTCTTATATGTACAAGTACTAAAGATTTTGTATTTAAAAATGTAGGGCAGATTTTAAATTATACCTTTGAAAAATTTGGTAATGTGTACCTTTTTCTTCCAAGACTTATCTGGGGTTTTATCCTTAAACTACTGGGCTGTGTTTCAGAGATAGACATGGAATTCCTTCTCTCCCGTGGGCACCATCTCTCTACCTGCAGGCTTGGGAGAGGAGCCCAGGCCCTCCCAGCTTCTCATGCTCCTTCCTTCTGGTCTCTGTCATCATCTTGCTTCCCAGGGAAGTTATACCCCAGACCCTCCAGAAGGCACAGGTGGAGGTGTGCACAGGTGGGCCCTGCCCCACCTGGCTCTCATCTCCCCTCCGCAGGTGTGGGCTCTGCCCCCCAAGTGCACATCGCGGGGCCAGAGGAGGACGGGGTGCGCGTGGTGTGCACGGCCTCGGGCTGGTTCCCGGAGCCCCAGGTGCGGTGGAGAGACCCCCATGGGGAGCAGTTCCCGGAGTTCTCCGAGGCCCAGGCCCAGGACACTGAGGGGCTGTTCAGCGTGGAGGCCGCCCTGGTGGTGAGAGACAGCTCTGCGGGGGGCCTGATCTGCTCCGTCCTCAACCCCGTCCTGGGCCAGGAGAAGGCCATGGCCATGGTCATCCCAGGTCAGCGCTGCCCCCACCCCACTCCCTGCGGGGCCAGAGGGAGGGGCCGGCACCCCAGTGTGCTGGGCTGGGCTGTCCTGGGCTGTGTCCTTATGGGGTCTCTGGGGGTCTCTGGCCGCAGAGCCCTTCTTCCCCCGGGCCTCCCCCTGGAAGCCGGCTCTCCTGGGGAGCCTGCCCCTGCTGCTGCTCCTGCTCCTGGGGGCTGCCCGGTACACCCGGAGAGAACATTCCACACAGATGCGGAAGCTGCAGGAACAGAGGAGTCTGCACCAGGCTAAGGAGGAGGATCAACTGACCAAGGAAAAGGTCTTCAAGGACGGAACAGAGGAGTCTGTGGGAGGCTAAGATGGAGGACTGGCATATAAAGGAGGAGATTCAGAGGCCACAAGTAAGCAATGACAGGGTTCTAGGCTGGTCATTGTAGCAGCCAGTTTTGAGAGGGACAAGGTGACCACAGAGCAAGAGCCTAAAGGCTACTCTACAGGGAGGATAGAGAAGGGTCTGAGGACAGGACAGTGGAGCTTGGATGCTTAGACGGGTCTGGAGGTGGAGTGTCTAGGACACAGAAAGTTTCTTTTCTGTGCATTTTCTTTTTAAAATTTTTTGTTTTTACCTTTTACATTATTGTGTATTCCCCACAGGTTTCCCACCACCAATTCACCCGTGAATCATCACCACAGTCCCTTGTGCTCTTTTCTCCCCTGTTTTGAACCCTTATCCTCCCCCTCCTTCAAAGAATGTCTCTTATTTATGTCTGTCTTCTAGGGTTTTTGTTGTTGTTGTTATTTTCGCCTCCTGATCTCTTATTTGGTTCCCCTATATTCTTCCTGTAAGTGAAAATATTCGGTATTTTTCTTTTTCCTTCTTGATTATTTTGCTGAGCATGATCCCTTCTAATTCCGTCCATGTTGCTGCTAATGGCATGGATTTATCTTTTTTGACTGCTGAATAGTATTCCATTGTGTCTATGTACCACATCTTCTTGATCCAGTCATCTATTTTTGGGCATTTAGGTTGTTTCCATATCTTGCCTATTGTAAATAGTGCTGCAATAAACATAGGAGTGCATGTATCCTTTTGGATGAAGGATTTTGTGTCCTTTGGGTAGATTTCTAGGAATGGAATTACTGGGTCAGATGGAAGCTCCATTTTTAATAGTTTGAGGAACTGCCATACAGCTTTCCATAGTGGATGGACCAATTTGCATTCTCACAAGCAATGTAGAATTCCTTTTTCACCACATCCTTGCCAACATTTGTTGTTGCCTGTTTTTTGTTGTTGTTGTTTTTTTTTATAATCTGTGCCATTCTTACTCATGAAATGTGGTATCTCGTTGTGGTTTGATTTGCGTTTCCCTGGTTACAAGTGATGTTGAACATTTTTTTATATACCTGTTGGCCATTTGTATTTCCTCTTTGGAGAAATGTCTTTAAACTCTTCTGCCCATTTTTTTTTTCTGGATTGTTTACTTTGTTTTTCTGAATCATGTCAGCTCTTTGTAGATCTTTGTGATCAGTCATTTATAACTATTATTGTGTGCAAAATTTTTTTCCCAATCAGTATAGAGTGTCTCTTTGTTTTGGTTAATGTCTCTTTTGCTGTGTAGAAGCTTTTTAGTTTGATGTAGTCCCAGCTGTTTATCTTTTCCTTGACTTCCTTCACTTGGGGGATGTGTCTTTAAAGATTTTGCTGAGATGTATGTCATGTAGAGTTTTGCCTATATTTTCTTCTATAAATTTTATGGTTTCAGGTCTTATATGCAAGTATTTTATCCTTTTTGAATTGGTTTGTGTGAGGTAGTAGTCTAGCTTCATTGTTTTACATGTAGCCATCCAGTTTTCCCAGCACCATTTATTGAACAAACTGTCCTTGTTTCATTGCATATTCTTTGCACCTTTATCAAGGATTAGTTGTCCATGAATATGTGGGTTTGTTTCTGTTTTCTATTAGATTCCATTGGTCTGTGTGTCTATTTTTCTTCCAGTACCATGCAGTTTTTATTATTATGTTTTGTAGTATAGTATATTTATTTTATTTTATTTTTTTAAAGATTTATTTATTTATGCATACCAGTTGGGGTACAGGCCAGAGACGTGGGGTGGCGAGAGGGTTCACCAGAGACAGAGTGGGGCGCAGCACAGGCAGATCATCAGAAATACACTGCTGAGGGGAGCAGCAGGAGAGTCAAGAGAGATCTGTCGTGCCATGTGAGCAGTCAGGCGTTGAACTCGCGTCGCTGCTGCCAACAGCTTCACAGTGCAGTGCTTTACTGCTGTGCCATCAGGGAAGCCCTTGTAGTATATTTTACTGAAAGGGTCTGAAAGGGTGATACCTCCATTCTCTTCTTTTTTGTCAGGAGAGCTCTGGCTATTGGAGTTTTTTTTTAATTATTTATTATTATTTATTTATTTTTTATTTATACATACAAGCTGGGGTGCAGGCCAGAGGCATGGGGCGGTGAGAGGGTTCACCAGAGACAGAGGGGGTAGCAGAACAGGCAGATCAGAAATATACTGCTGAGGGGAGCAGTGGGCAGGGCAGGAGAGGTCTGCTGCGCCATGTGGGATTCTCCCTGGCCGGGCGTCGAACTCGCGTCACCGCTGCCGACAACTCCACAGCGCAGCGCTTAACCGCTGCGCCACCAGGGAGGCCCTATTGGAGTTTTTTTTGTGTGTGATTCCATATGAATTTCATCAGTATTTGTTCTATCTCGTTGAAGAATGTCATTGAGATTTTTATTGGAATAACGTTGAATCTGTAAATTGCTTTCGGTAGCATCGCCATTTTGATAATGTTAATTCTTCCAATTCATGAGCAGGGTATGTCTTTCCATTTCTTTGTGCTTTCTTCTATTTCTTTTAATAGTGTTTTATAGTTTTCTTTGTATAGGTTCTTTTACCTCTTTGTTAGGTTTATTCCCAGGTATTTGATTTTTTTGTTTCAATTATAAAAGCGATGGTTTTCTTGATTTCTTCTTCATATCGATTGTTTGCTTGCATATAGGAAGACTATTAATTTTTATGTGTTGATTTTGTATCCTACTTTACTAAACTGATTGATTATTTTGATTAGTTTTTCTGTGGAGTTTTTTAGGTTCTCCATGTATATTATCATATCGTCTGCAAATAGTGATAGCTTTACTTCTTCTTTCTCTCTTTAGATTGCTTGTATGCCCTCTCTTGTCTTATTGCTCTGGCGAGGTCTTCCAGTATTACGTCAAAAAGCAGCAGTGATAGTGGACACCCTTGTCTTGTTCCAGATCTCAAGTGAAAGGCTTTCAGCTTTTCACCATTGAGAATGATACTGGCTGTTGGGTTTGTCGTATACGTCCTTTATCATGTTAAGATATGTTCCTTTTATCCCTAGAATTTCAAGGACTTTCATCATAAGCGATGTTGAATTTTGTTGAATGCTTTTTCAGCTTCTATTGAAATGGGCATATGGTTTTTATTTTTCTTTTTGTTGATTTGTTGGATTACATTGATTGATTTTCTGATGTTGAACCATCCTTGTGCCCCCGGGATGGTCACCCAGTTGGTCACGGTGAATTATTTTTTTGATGTATTGTTGGATTCTGTTGGCTAGAATTTTACTGAGGATTTTTGCATCAGTGTTCATTAAAGAGATTGGCCTGTAGTTTTCTTTTTTGTGTTGTTCTTGTTCTGTTTTGGTATTAGTGTGATGTTGGCTTGATAGAACGTATTTGGTAGAATTTCTTCTTTCTCAATTTTTTGAAAAAGTTTGTGTAGTTCATTTCTGAACATTTGGTAGAATTCATTTGTGAAACCATCTGGTCCTGGGCTATTGTTTTTAGGAAGGGTTTTGATTACTGATTCAATTTTGCTGCTTGTGATTGGCCTGGTTAGATGTTCTCTATCTTCTTTATCTAGTTTTGGTTGATTGTATAGTTCTATGAATTTGTCCATTTCCTCTAAGTTGTTGAATTTGTTTCCGTATAGCTGTTCATAATAATCTCTGATTATTCTTTTGATTTCTGCTGTGTCCGTTGTAATTTCTCCTCTTTCATTTATGATCCTATTTATTTGTGTTTTCTCCTGTTTTTTCTTTGTAACCCTGACTAGAAGTTTGTCTATTTTGTTTATTTTTTCAAAGAACCAGCTTTTGGTTTCGTTGATCTTCTGGATTGTTTTCTTTTTTTTTATTTTCATTTCATTTATTTCTGCTTCGACTTTTATTATTTCCTTTTTTTTTACTGGCTTTTGGGGGATTTTGTTGTTCGTTTTCTAGTTCTTTGAGATAGGAGATTAGATTGTTTCTTTTGGTTGCTTGTTTCTTGATGTGAGCCTGTATTGCTATATATTTTCCTCTTATTACTGCTTTTGCCGTGTCTCAAACATTCTGGAATGATGTGTCCTCATTGTCATTTATTTCTAGATATTTTTTTATTTCTTCTTTGATCTCGTCATTAATCCAGTGGTCTTCCATTTGTGTAGGTTTCAGTTTCCATGAGGTAAGAGGGTTCCTTTGTTTCTTTTCATGGTTTATTTCTAGTTTGGCTCCTTTATGATCAGAGAAGAAGGTTGGTATGATTTTGATCTTAGTGTATGTGTTGAGGTTTGTTTTGTGCCCTGATATGTGATCAATCCTGGAGTATGTTCCATGTGCACTTGAGAAAAATGTGTATTCAGTTTTTCGGGGGTGTAGTGCCCTATAGATATCTATTAAACCCATGTGGTTTAAGCTTTAGTGTCTTTGTTCATTTATTGTCTTGTTGATCTGTCCAATGGTGAGAGTCAGGTATTGAAGTCTCCTACTATATATGCATTTTCTTTAATGTCTGTTTTCAGAGATAATAATAATTGTCTGATATATTTTGGTGCTCCTTCATTTGGGGAGTATATGTCGATGAGTATTATATCTTCATGTTTTATTGTCCCCTTTATCATGATTTAGTGACCAGCTGTTTCTCTTTTTACCTTCTTAAGTTTGAAGTCTATTTTATCTGATATAAGTATAGCTGTCCCTGCCTTCTTTTTTGGTCCGTTTGCTTGTAGGATTGTTTTCCAGCCTTTTACTTTCAATCTATGCTTATCTTTTGCAGCTAGATGTGTTTCCTGTAGACAGCAGAAGGTTGAGTTCTGTTTTATGATCCAGTCTGCTACTCTGTGTCTTTTTATTAGTGCGTTTAGTCTATTTACATTTAGGCTTAAAATTGATATATTGGTATCCATATTTGCCAGTTTGTTTGCCTTTTTGTGGTTCTAATCCTTATCTTATTCTGCATTTCCTCGTCACTCCTCTGTTCGTTTTGGCTTCAGTGCTTCTTGTAGTATTTTTTGGATTGGGGGTTTGGTAGTGATGAATTTCTGAAGTTTCTGTTTGTTGGAGAAAGTCCTTATTCTTTCTTCATAGAGGAAGGGGAGCTCTGCAGGGTAAAGTATTCTTGGTTGACATATGTTGGCTTGGAGTTTGTTAAATATGTCACTCCATTCTCTTCTTGCCTATAGTGTTTCTTCAGAGAAGTCTGATGTCAACCTGACTGGCTTTCCTTTGTAGGTTATTTGTTTCTTTGTCCTCATCATTTTCAATATATTTTCCTTGTCTTGGATTCTCAATAGCTTTATTTTACATATCTTGCATTTTTTTTGGTTTCATTATAATAATTTGGAGATCTTCTGGCTTCCTGTATGTCAATTTTTGTTTCCTTTTTCATGATTGGGAAGTTTGCTTCAATTATCTCCTTGAAAAGTTTCTCTGTTCCTTTGTCTCTCTCCTCTCCTTCTGGGATTCCTATGACTCTGATGTTTCCTTTTTTCATGGTCTAGATAGTTTTTGAAGCGTTTCCTTGTTCTTTTTCCTTCGTTTTTCTCTTTCCTTTTCTGTCTTGGTTCTTTCAGTATCTTTATCTTCGAGAGTGCTTACTCTTTCCTCCATTTGTACTTTCCTGGCTTTCCTAGAGGTATTAAGCTCCTCTACTAATGTTTGCAAATCCTCCAATTCCTTCAATTTCTTCTTTATGGATTCATTATCGTTCTTCAGTTCTTCATTTATATTACTCAGTTCTTTGTTTATGTTTCTTTCCTTCTCTGCCTTTTCATTTAATTCTATAATTTTTTTTTGCTATGGCTATTTTGAATTCTTTATCTGTTAGGTAAATGTAATCTTCTGTGTTCATATTATTGGGTTCTGGAGAAGGATTTTCTTTCTGTGGAGTATTGTTTTCAGAGTCATTTGTACCTTTTTCCTTCCCTTTGTTGGCCTTCTGCTTTGCTCTGATCATAATGTTCCTGTACTGCTGGTGTTGGCGGGCATGACTCCTGGTTTTACTTGCTGAGGAGTGTTTGTGGCTTCCTAGTGTCTGAGCTGCTGTGGCTGGGTGTCATCTGGGTACTCTTGTTTCTCTGTTGATCTTCTATGTCTCTTGTGGCTTGTCTCTAATGTGTTTCAGGGTCCAAGTAGAATTAGAAGAGAAGAAGGGGTGATGTTTGAAAGGGGGGTGTTACATAGGTTTAGAGGATGGGAGTAGCAATAAGGGGGAGCATGTGG
>PVIJ01018812.1:0-11263 GCA_004024925.1 Scalopus aquaticus
AAAATGGAATAGAAAATGGAATAGAAAAGAACACAAGGGACCATGGAGATGGATCACGGGTGAATTGGTGGTGGGCTACCCAAGGGGAATGCAAAATGTAAAAGACATAAATAACAATAAAAATATATATTATATAAAAAAAAACTAAAAAAAAATTTTTTTTAAAACTGACTCTTTCATATTATTAATCTTGGTTAGAAAGACACAACAGCCTGCAAAATAACTAGGAATAATATATAAAATTTTGAGGCCAGAGATATTTTAAACATAGTCCAACTCCTTCTCTTAATAGCTGACCTCAAAAGATCATCATTAGACTATAAAAGGTTCTCGCTAAAAGAAGTTACTAGAAGAGGAATAGTGAAAGGAGAAGTCAACTAAGAGTGGGTAGAACAATAACGGTATTCTGGCACTATGAACGGCTGTCACCTCAGCAAAACACAATTTCAGCACCTCCTCTTAAAAGTGAAGGGGCTGCCTAGCAGATATCTCAAATTCCTTGCAAATGCACAACCAGATTTACCCTGAAGTAGACATGCTTCACAGCTCATGCTTAGCCATACAGTAATACAAAGGAATACAAATACAAAATTAAAAGTTCATGTACCCTGAATTCTCTTAAACTGCGAAGTCCATCAATTAAATTAAAATGCAGTGCATTTTCCAAATAGTTCCTTACAAAAAGAATGTTGTAAAGAATGTAACAAAATGCATATTAAAGTGAAACAAGATAACTTCCACTGGTCTGCTAGACGTCCTTTACCTAAAAGATTAGTATTCAGATTTATTTTGAAATGATTGTCACATTTATCCTGAAAAGAACAGAGAGCACTTCCTAGGAACGTCTAAATGAGTAAGAATCCTTTCCCCTTCCCTGGTACTACGAGTTCAATGGGGTGGTGACTAGAAAGGCCCCCAACTACGCAGTGGGGAAGTAGCACTGGACTCTCAGCACTTCCTTTTGGAGGACAGCCCCCTGCGTCACTCGTTACTCATTCAGGATACAGGGTATAAGTTTATCCCCTGGGAACTTAGTACAGTCGGCTCGCGCCCTCCTAACTTGTGGTCTGGGTACAACCTCGCCAGCACCTGGGTTCTGCCCCCCGGTACCCTGACCCCTCCAGGGGCAGGGTCGCGGCACCCCGACTCGCCCCTCGTTGGCCCAGTCGGGCGGCCCCGTCGGACGCGGCCTCCTCCCTTCCCCCTCCCCTCGTGCCGGCGCCTCAAGCCCACCGCGAGGTTCCGCCAGGCCTGGAAGGCCGGACGCCGACTGCCCGCGCCGCCGCTGGCAGACCCGGTCTTCCCCGCCTCCAGACCGAGACGCCCGGCCCTACAGAGCCCACTGGACAGCAGCCGGGGGGCGGAGGTAGAGGAGGCCTGGGGGCGGCGCCCGCCCCACACCCTTACCTGGCTTCTCGTGGTCGTAGCCTACCACGATAAAGTAGTCGGCAAGTCGGGCCATGACCACCGCCGCCGCGCCCGGGAAGAGGGTGCCCTTCGCCGCCCTCGCCGCCGCCGCCCACCGGACCCAGGAGGGCTCAGCATTTTTCCCGCAGCAGCAATAGCGGCAGCAGCGGCGCTTCAGCCATGTTTGACAACCGAGGCGCGCTCTGCGCCTGCGCTGCTCCGAGCGCCCGCTCCTCCCCCACCCCCGCCCGCCCTGGCTCGCAGCCCCGAATGTAGGCGTCGAGCCCACCCCCACTCTCCGCCAGAGGCTGGACGGACTGTGATGCGGGAGTGGGCGATCTGGCCAATTCCCGCCACGCGCTGCCCTCGCCGTCGCTCGAGATGCTTGGATTTGAGGCCTGGCTCACCCCTCATGGCCCACCTGCACCTTCCCCTTTTCTGTTTTTTCTAAAGTAAAGGGTCCTCCCGCCTCTGATCTTTCTGTATCCGGGAAGAACAAATGGATGGTTGGTCGAGGGGTCGCTTGGAAAGTTTGCGGCTTCCCCTTCCCTCCCCCCAAGATGAGATTCTCCCGCCCTCAACTGGAAGCATGGAATTTGCACCGCTAGGGCTTTTGCTGCACGTTTCCTGTTTATGTTGTGCGGATGGGAATTTTAAGAACATGCCACCAAGCAGGCGGGGGAGGGAGAAGCTTTTGCGCAATGCTCGGAGGCTCCTCCAGCTTCAGTGCTGGGTGGGCTTCCCCCGGAGCGCCCGGCGGGGGCTGAATTCTACCAAAGAATGCGGCATCCCCGGGATCCTCCTGAACTGGCCTAGTCCAGCGGAGTCGGAGAAAGGAGGCTTATCTCCCCCAGGGAGCCCCTCCCACCCAGGCTTTCTCCGGCTACGGTCGCCTTAACAGCTCCAGTAGCCGACGCAGTGACTTCCATCTTCCCTGTTCAAACACACAAGAAATGTGGGTCTCATCTTTTTTGCTGCTCTTATTGATCATTTCCAATTGGGTGAGACACCCAGACCAGCTTGCTTTGTCATTTGTTCGGATCTTGCGAAGTCTTAGTAACTTTCAGCTATCATTTTGGTTTGCAAATGTGTTTTGCCATTTACTTATAAGAACTCTAAAAGTGTCTGGTAGGTGTTTAACAAATATTTGTAAGGATCCTCCAAATAACGGCAGGAAGCTACAATGGCTCAGCACTTGGAGTTCAGAGAGTTGGTGTCTCAGGTCCAGAAAGTTAATGCTAATTGATCTCCTTGATCACTTGCCATACTTTCTTAATCTGCTGATTAAGAAGGTAGGGCTGCACTAGAAAAAATACTTTAACTCTGCAAGATAATTTGCAAACTGCTTGTGGACGAACTGAAACAGTGTATGTACAGAAGTGGCGGAAAAGCAGATTGATCTTGAAAATAACCAAAAGTTTTAAACAAAAATATTGTAAAAATTTCAGTCAGACCTGATGTAAAAAATCTCTCTAACTTCCCTGACAGGGCATCATCCAACTTGATCACTTTCAGTAAAGAATAATCTTACTGCCTTGAGAAACTTGCATTCTATTATTTAACACCCGTTATTAGAAAGCTCTTCCTTACTATGGCAGAGTTGTCCTATAACTTCCCCTGATTGTGCTTTCTAAAACTACCCAGAAAAATAAAATCTTTGATAGCCTTGCAGATTTTTAAGCTGTCATGCTCCTTCTCCATTTAACATTTTTTAATTAAGGTGAAATTTACATATAAATTTAACTATTTTAAAGTGTACAATTCAGTGGTATTTAGTGTAGTCATGATGTTGTACAACTACCACTTCTATTTTTATCATCCAAAAGAAAACCCCACATCCATTACAGTAGCTCACATATCCCAAATTTGTTTTCTGTCTCCATCAATTAACCTATTACGGATATTTGCGACAAATGCAATCATACAGTACATGATCTTTTATCTCTGTGTTCATTTAGTAAAAAGTTTTCAAGGTTTATCTTCATTGTAGGACATACTGATACTTCCTTTTTATGACTAAATAATCTCTTATAGTAATATACCATATGAAATCCAATTTATTTTTCTTTTATTTCCTGTTTTTGGTGTCATATCTGAGAATCCATTGTCAAATTCAAGGCCATTCTATCAATAGATATATAATCTATCATACAGATTTAATCCTATGTTTTCTTCTAAGAATTTCATTGTTTTAGCTCTTGTATTTAGGTTATTAATACATTTTCACTTAGCTTTTGTATATAGCATGAGGTAGGGGTCCCATTATGTATATATTTTAACATTTTGATTTTGATTTCCTCCACAAGTGTGGATTTAAGTTACTTTTCTTTGTTTTAAACCAAAGTTAAGCTGTTTTCAAGGCTAAAATCAAATGTTATGCGCTTTTATGCATATTCCCTTGTTAGATCATAGGTAGGCCACCAATTCATTTGCAAATGGGATTTTGACATATCTCAGGTTTATAGAGAAAGGCTCCAAGTGTTTGTATATACACATGAACATATTTAGGATACACTAGAGCTGTGCTTTGCTTCTCAGCAAACAACAGCCAGTCTCCTAAAACTGATAAACCCTGATAGCCGATTACTAAAGTTGGCTGAAATCCAGACCATCTTCTGAGATAATCACCATCACCTTTCACCAAAGAGTGAGGGAATAAAGCAAGCCCAGATTTGCTTTGAAGGCTGGCAGGAGCAGGAAGAGAAGAAAACTACGCAACACAAAGACATGTACACAGCAGAAACTTTTCCTTCATGCTTTAGATGACAAAGATGACAATTAATTGTGAGCAAGAATTATCAACCTTCTGCTCCTGTAGTTGACTGTCACTGAGTGGTTAATCTGTACAGTCATTTCAAGTGCTTCCTGTGGTTAGCCACTGCAGTTCAAAGAGGCGGTTTGAAAGTTAGATTTGACTGAATGTCTGCAGACAGGGCTGCGGCCACTTCTAAAAGTTTCTACCAACCAGTACCAAAGGACACTATGCCACTCTAGTAGAAAATTCCCTGTCCATTGCTGCATCTCCAGCCTCTCAGTTGCCTAAGCAAGAAAGTTAATAGTGATTGCCCTTGACACTGGCCTCACTGTCAGTCTCACACTCACCTTTCAGTCCTATTGATCCTATTACCCAAATACATGCACTTCTCTCCACTTACACTGCAATTCCCATAGTTTGAGACACTATTACTTCCCACCTTGACTACTGCAATGACTCCCTAACTGGTTTCCTTGCTTTGCTGGTAGTTCCAGACTGTCCATACAGGGGAAATTTAAGGACAGAAGTGGACTATGAACCTTGTCTTCAAATTAAATTTGTATAGCAAACACACTGGGTATACCTTGGGTATATATGTTTGGGATGTGGGAAGGAGATTTCAGGTAGCTGTTGGAAATTGTCCTGCAGTTGGGTCACATATGTGATTAAGGAACCCCTGACATTAGCAGCTACTGCGTCGATAAAGTACTGTGATAGTTTGCTGTGATCTCATGTTTATTTGGTGAGTAGGACCACCAGTTTGTGCAGCCCATGCAAAATGAAATTGTTGGACTTGCTTCAAAAATTAAGAGCTTCAAAAACAGTGACAAGCAGAACATTAAACCAAATGTGGAGGACTGTGTTAATGACCAAGGTATACTTCCATGAAGCTCTACTGGAGAAGATTATGGGAGAGAGAAAGTGAGCTAGAGGAAATGAGAGCAGGAGCTAGAGAGAGAGAGTGTGTATGTGTATGTGCACGCACAGAGTTGGTTTAATGGGATTATGGAGCGACTGGGTGACTAGGCCTTCTTCAGTCTCTCCAGGGTACCCACCCCCATTGAACTACTTTCCTTCTTGTTCTTTCCTAATCCATCAACTCCATTCAATAGTCAAGATATCAAGATGGGACCTTTGGGCCTCCCTGGTGGCTCAAAGGGTTGTGTCTCTGCCTATGAAGCTATCGCAGCCACTGCAGCATGAGTTCGATACCCAGCCAGGGAGATTCCCACATGGTGTGGCAGACCTCCTGTCTCCTGTCTCACCCGCTGCTCCCCTGAGCTGTGTACTTCAGTCATCTGCCTGTTCTGCTCCCCACTCTGTCTCTGATGAATTCTCTCACCACCCCACACCTCTGGCCTACATCCCAGTTCTTGTATGCATAAATAAATAAATCTTTAAAAAAAGAAAAAAAGATGGGACCTTCGTGGTGTCCTAAGGTTTAGGTCTCAGCACTATCACCTCTATGGCCTGAGTTCAATCCCCAACCAGGGAACTAACCCAGAGCAGACCTCTCCTGTCTCACCTGCTGTTCCCCTTAGCACTGTATTTCAGTAAAATCTGCCTGTTCTTTTCCCTACTCTGTCTCTGGTGAATCCTCTCACTCTCCACCTAACCTCTGCCCTATACCCCAGTTCTTCTATGCAAACATTTTAAAAAATGTTAAAAAGAGGAAGTCAAGATGATCTCTTAAACAAATGTATATTGCATCAATTCTCTCCCTTCTCACATCTGTCAACAACTTCCATATCACCGTGAATAAATTGCAAAATCTTAAGTGTCCCAAAGAGTCCTAGTTACTCTAACTCTAAGGACCACTTTAATCCTATTTCATGCCACTCCTCTCCCTTACTCAGTACATTCCAATCACTCTGGCTTTCATTTTCTCTAATGTTCCGTTCTTTCTCATCTCTAAGTCTCTGCACATGCTTTTTCCTGCATTTGGAACTTTAGGTCTCCCTAGTCTTGTTTTTCCCTCAAAACACTTACCACAGTGTAATCATGTATTTTTTCCTGTGAGGATTTGTTTATGCCTGGCTACTCACCATGCTATAAGTTCATTGAGGCCAAAAACCATGTTTACACCAGTGATTACTATATGCCCAGCACTTAGCACAATGCTAGGCACATAATACGTGCTCAGTAAATATTTGTTGTTTTTTTTTTAAAAGATTTATTTTATTGGGCCTTCCTGGTGGCGCAACTGGTTAAGGGCAGCACTATGAAGCTATCCAGAGCCGCTGCAACACGAGTTTAATACCTGGCCAGGGAGATTCCCACATGGCACAGCAGACCTCTCCTGCCTCACCCGCTGCTCCCCTCAGCAGTGTACTTCAGTGGATCCGCTTGTTCTGCTCCCCACTCTGTCTCTGGTGAATTCTCTCACCACCGCACACCTCTGGCCTACACTCCAGCTCTTGTATGCATAATAAATAAATCTTAAAAAAAAAAAGAGGGCCTCCCTGGTGGCACAGCGGGTTATGCTCAGCACTGTGAAGCTATCCAGAGCCACTAAAGCATGAGTTTGATTCCCACATGGTGCTGCAGACCTCTCCTGTCTCACCCACTGCTCCCCTCAGCAGTGTATTTCAGTAGATCTGCCTGTTCTCCTCCCCATTCTGTCTCTGGCAAATCCTCTCACCACCACATACCTCTGGCTTACAGGGCAGCTTGTATGCATAAATAAATAAAAAAGAAAAAAAGAAAAAAAACAATACTTCTTATTGTATGTTAACTTCACCAACCTATTGAAATTGTATGCCTATTTTTATACCTGAATTAGGTTATGTAATACATTTTATTAGCTTTATAGAGAAGGTAGAGTTCTGAAAAAAAAAAAGAAAAAAGTCCTGAGCTTTGCATCCTGCCTTACTTCTTCCTGTGAGTGACCAAGTCCACAAAGCTGATATGTCCTTTCTCTAAACCGCATTTTGCTATGACTCCAGGATGCTCTTGAACCTGTTTTCAAATGAATTTTGTAAACAAGCCCCCAACTTAGAAGAGGCATTTTGAATCATATGAAAAATAAATGCATTATAAAATTTCCTGTTAGAAAAAAGAGGCACCTGAGATAATTATGCAATGCATGTAGCTACTCACTATTAGTTATTGTTTACTTCTACCCCCCCCCCAACCATCCCTTGTGCCCCCTTGTGTCTTTCCCTCTTAACCTTAGAGCCCTCAGGATGTTTATGGATGTCCACTAATTTTTTAGTGTTTTTACATTGCTAAATTGTCTGCTATGTGAATGTCCAATATTTGTTTTTATTATTCTAACTTTGCTGACTTTTATTTATTCTTACTAATAGAATTTCTTTTAAAAAAAGGTTTATTTATTTATGCAAGAGCTGGGGTATAGGTCAGAGGTGTGGGGTGGTGAGATTCACCAGAGACAGAGTGAGAAGCAGAACAGGCAGATTGATTGTACACTGCTGAGGGGAGCAGCAGGTGAGGCAGGAGAGGTCTGCTGAGCCATGTGGGAAGCTCCCTGACTGAGGATGGAACTCATGCTGCAGTGACTGCAATAGCTTCTTAATGCTGAGACTTAACTCCTTGTGCCACCAGGAAGGCCTCACTAATAGAATTTCTATTATGTATTGTTTTGCATTACTTTTGGGGAAGACCTGACTATGGTCACACTGCCTCTAGGGACTGTCTACCATATTAACTGCAAAGTTACCACCATAATTTTTTAAGCTTCAAATATTACTAAGAATAAGACTTGGATTTAGCATGTAAAAATAATTCAATCGGAATGTGAAGAAGAAATTGAAAAATCATCATACACCAAGATTTTACCGTATTTGTATGTCAGTTTATAGTAGTAGAATACAAATATTTATTACAATGCATTGAAAGTTTATTTACAACTTGACTCTAAAAATTCTTGGGCACACACACAAAAAATGGATCTTCATTAACCAGGATTTTTTTTTTCCTTTCTCTTTTGAGCTCGTGAGACTTTAAAGATATTTCTTCTTTCACTTCCTTCCTTGTACTCAGTGAGACTCTATAATCACTGCAACTTGGATGGATGAAACTCCGCGGTAACAAATTACCAGAAACAGAACTCCCGCTGTGACGTTTCCTTTCGGATCCGACGCATTCCAGCTAACCAGGGTAACGGGGTGAAAAATAGATGCCAAGATCTGGCAAATTTTATCTTTTTGCGACTTATACTCCACGACCATTTGGGGACCACTCTGAGCCCTGTCGCCCACGCAAGCAAGCACTCCCTCCTTCATTCTCTCACACTTTCGAAGACACGCGTGTTCGAGCAAAATCCCAAACTGTCAATCCAGCACTATACTTAGGAATTGGCGGGGTTCTTAAACGTCAAGTCTCTTAAGTGAGGGAGCTACAGGCACACCTGGGCTGATAAGGAACGTGCCAACATTTTCGGGTTGGAATTCCTGGCATCGCGGCTAAGCCGCTGGCATAGACACTGGAGTTGTGTGGAGCAAAGCCCACATCTCCACTACTGGGTTTGCTTTGCTTGTTGAAGCCACTCGCAGGTCAAAGAGAGATTTGCCTCAAGAGCACACTTCGGGACCCTGCAGTCAGAACTAAACCTCAGTAACCTCCCAACTCCTAAATTAGGTTTTTTTTCTAAAGGGTACAGAAAGGAGGAAAAAAGGTACAGCCGCAGAGTCCTCTGCAGACAGAACCCTCCAGGACTGGTGGCAACTGGGAGGATAGGGTCCAGACTATGGGACATTTACTGGCTGTAGATAGGCGCTCAGCTGTCCTTGATCTCCCCAGCAATCGGGAAATGAAAGTAAAACCTGTCTAGGCACAGACCCAGTTGGAAGCTGGCAACAAATAGGTCGTATCCTCAGACAAAGACTGACAGCCAGCCTGTACTGGACAGGGTCAACGCGAAAAGCCTGACACGCGGGGGATGAACTGAAAGGAAGAGATGGGAAATGGGTGATGAATGAGAAAAAAACAAAATAGTTAGGCTGGGGGAGGTATCTGCCTCCTGAGATGCGGACAGCCTGGTCACCTGACCGGGTCTGCTGCGGCCAGTCAAGTGAACCGAACCCAGCCAGTACGCTGCGTAGCACTCCTCCGACCCTCCGCGTCCCGAGCTCTTCCAGAGCCAAAGCCTGGGAGCTGACCCCCGCCCTTAGCTGGAACTCAGGTCAGCTCAGGTAATTCCTTTGGGTAAGCGTTCTCAGAACAGATAACGTCGGCAACGCCATTCCTTCCTTCCCCAGGTGCAATGTCCACGGTTCAGTCCTCACAGTTGAAAAGGCGGCTGAGCAAGCAGTGAGCAGCCCAGACCAGGCAAGATCCGCCTGTGTGCTGGGTCTCAGGACCAATATGGCAGCGCAGGCAGGAAGCTTAGAGATCTGCTGGGGCCACTTAATACATGGGGAAACTAGAGGAGGGACGCGACGTGTCCATGTTCACACAGTGAATTACCGCAGGGTGAGGACTATTAGTTAGTCCACACAGTCCCAGTAGTCCCACACCTTCGGCCACTCAGTCTAGACCCTGGGCTTCAGGATCTGAGACTGGGCAGCTAGTGGGTGATAAGAACAGCAGAATTCTCCATCCCCCACCCCCATAGGAAGAAGTAGGGAATCCCTCAGGGCTGAGTTTCCTCCCCAGTTTGGCCTCCAGAAGGGAGGTAAGAAAGTGAAGACAAGGAACAGTGATGCATGGAAGAGCAAAAATGGGTGACAAACGTGCCTGGGATGATTCATCATGAACAGGCATAAATCACTGGGCGGGGGCTAGGTCTCTCTTCTAACCCCTTGACAAGACGATGACGACTGCATTCTAGAAGATTCCATGCCGGTACCAGTTGGATTTTCTTGCTGGGGGTGGGGTGGGGGGCCAGTTAGGACTCTTGCTTTGTGTCTTTGTTGTAACGTTGGGCAAATACTTGCCTTCTCTGAATTTCAGTTTACTTGGTGAAATGAGAAAAGTTACGTTACCTTTCCCACCTAACTCAAGAGTAGTTGTGAGGATCAAAGGAAACCAGGATATGGCTGTGCTTTGTAAATTTAGAGCGATTAACATACATGAAGCATTAGTGTGCTCCCTGACAGTAAATCCTCACGTTTACAATGGGTGAGTGACGGCTCCAAGGGCTGCCAGGCAAACTCTCAGGTTGTAACCTTATAAGGCATAATTGGATTACAAGGGGGTGGGGGCGGAAGACCAGTATCTTTCGACCTAATTTTGGGGTTATTCCTTTATTTCCAAATAGGTAAAAACATTCTGAAATTTCAGATAATCACTCCCCTCCAAATCCCAATTCTCAAATCAGTCTTTCGAGTCTTGTCCCTATTGCGAAATCTTACTAGCTCATCCCAGAACTCCGGAGTCTCGCTTGCTCTGAGATGGGGGTTTGGGCTGTCGCGTCACATTGGTCTCAGTGGTGCTCTGTACCCAGAGTGTCTTGTCAGGGGTTCTAGGGTGGCTGCAAGGTCAGGCGTCCAGCCGGCAGGGGGCGCTGTCCACTAGAGGCTACAACTCCGGAGGTCAGGGGCTCAGGCCATTGGGGTGGTACCCCCTACTCTCGCGCTGGATCTTGCAGTTCCAAGCCAAGAGGCCTGGGCCGCATAAATCCTAGGTAAGGACCCCAAGAGGTTGTGCCGGCCCTACTTCTCCTGGTTTACGGTCTGGAAGCAATGCTCAGAGAGTCAGGGCTGTGGCACTTCCTGCACCAATCTCCTGGAGCTCATCCTTGAGTCAACCCGGTCTGAAGGACCCCCATCCCCCACGCCCCCACAGGCAAACAAAGCACGCGCCCCGAGTGTAGGAACGCGCGCGCCCGAGGGAAGAAAGGGAGGGCGTGAGGGCAGCAAGGCCCCGCCCCCTATGTGCTATAAAAGCCGAGGAACCACAGCCGGCCAGTCAGTGGTTTCTTGGTGACACTAGGCAGAACAGCTCCAGCTTTGCCATCTCTGGCTGCCCACCGCAGCTTGGACGTTGGGGTTTTACCACTGCCAGAGCGACGTCTTCTCCTCCCAGATCTTGACAGAGCCAGCGCCTCAGCAGGTGGGCATTGCTGGCGGGTCGGGTTAAAGAGGGGGGCCTTGCCCAGGCCGGAGCCTGGCAGCGCTGGGTGAGGGGTACAGCCCACTT
>PVIJ01018812.1:11363-25451 GCA_004024925.1 Scalopus aquaticus
TCTGCTCCGTCAGCCAAATTCCCGGAGTTGATCAGGGAACCTCTAGAGCCTGGAGCTGGGCAGCAGCCTCCCCAGCGGGGCCTGTGGCCCGCGGGCGGGTGCAAATGCAACTGGCGCCTCACTGCGCCGGGGTGGGGGGTGGGGGAGATAAGTGTCCGAGGCAGGCAGACCGCGGGGTAAGCTGGCCCGCGCCGGGGCCCCAGCCTGCCTGCGGTACTGCAGGCCGGGGCGCTCACGCTCGACTCTGCTCTCCTTCTCCAGGGTCTGCGCACCGCCACCGAGATGAAACTGGTTCCAGTCGCCCTGATGTACCTGGGCTCGCTCGCCTTCCTGGGCGCTGACACCGCACGGCTCGACGTGGCGTCGGAGTTTCGAAAGAAGTGAGTGGCGGACTGAGCCTTCCCCAGTCTAGAGGATAAAGGAAACTGGCCGTTGGTGCCAGGAGAGTTAGAAGTGAACCCGAGCAGGATGGGTCGGCACCTCGCCTGGACGCCTGCGAATAGTCTATTTGTGTTTTCCAGATGGAATAAGTGGGCTCTAAGTCGAGGAAAGAGGGAACTCCCGGAGGCCAGCGGCTACCCCACCGGGCTCGCTGATGTGAAAGCCGGGGCTGCCCAGACTCTCATTCGGCCCCAGGACGTAAAAGGAGCCTCCGGAGGCCCCCAGGACAGGTAACTACAGCCGGTGTCGCCGCGGGGTGGGCGGGGTGGGGGGAGCTCCACCGCTCTGGCCACGGCATTATCAGGGTTGAATGGCAATTCAGATGACGGTAGCAGTTTCCAGGCCCTTTTGGCACTTGAATGGCTCTCTTTCCTGGCGGCTAGGACCAAAGCCCTACACTATGGGGGTCTCATGTTGCCTTCCCTCCCCTCTCCAGCAGTCCCGACGCTGCCCGCATTCGAGTCAAGCGCTACCGCCAGAGTATGAACAACTTCCAGGGCCTGCGGAGCTTTGGCTGTCGCTTCGGGACGTGCACCGTGCAGAAGCTGGCGCACCAGATATATCAGTTCACAGACAAGGACAAGGATGGCATGGCCCCCAGGAACAAGATCAGCCCCCAGGGCTATGGGCGCCGGCGCCGGCGTTCGCTGCCTGAGACCGGTCGGGGCCGGACTCTGTTGTCCCGGGAGCCACTGGCACGCGGGCCTCGAGCCTCCCGGGCGCATCAAGTGCTCGCCACCTTCTTTAGCATTTAGGCGCCTGTGGCAGCTGAGAACGGCCGCGCAAGTTTCCAGTTGGCGCCTCCCGGGGAGGAGGGATTCCAGGAGCAGAGCCCCCAGTCGATGGGGACCGACCTGAGACAGCCCTTGCAGAGACCGGGAGTCCGAGAGGCACCGTCAGGCGGCAAGCCTGGGCTTTGCAGGGGCCCCTCCTCCTCTGAGACAGCGTTCCCTTCGTCCTAATCGGGCCCAGATGCCGCCCGGGTGGCAGAGGAATCTGAGGAAGTGTCCACCAGGCTCACAGAGAAGAGAAACTGAGAATTAAATGCAGAGACCCTCGGGACAGGGGTCTGAGCCACTGCCGTGCCCGTCCACAAACTCATTTTTCACGGAGTGTCACCCCACGGGGTGCAAGCCTCACTATTACTTGAACTTTCCAAAACCTATAGAGGAAAAGTGCAATGCGTGTTGTATATTCAGAGGTAACTATCAATATTTAAATTTGTTGTCGAGATTTTTTTTGTTACTTCAAATATAGAGATATTTTTATACTTTATATATTATATTAAGGGCATTTTAAAGAAATTGTATTGTTCCCCTTTATTTTAATATGTGAATGTCTCTTCGAGGCGTAACGTGCTGCGTTTTATGTGTGAGTGTGCGTGAGCTTGATTACCTCTTGTGGAAGAAGGAAATACCGTGTCTCTCTATAATCTATTTACATAAAATGGGTGATATGCGAAACAGCAAACCAATAAACTGTCTCAATGCTGATTCATTTTCGGCTCACGCGTCTTGGAAGGGAGGGTGCCCCCGGTCTAGTGCGCCAGGGAGCCTTAGGGTCCGTAGGCAAGCTTGGGAAGGTGGGACGGCTGCGAGGGTGCTTGCTGGTCCGTCTCGGCGCTGGTCGAGAGCAGTCACGAGCCCCACTTTCCTTGTGGGGTGCGTGATGCACGTGTCCTAAGAGCCCGCCAGGGCTTCGCGGAGACGCCCGAGGTCACGGCCTCGCGTGGCAGCCGGGTCGGGCGGGGTAGGGTGAGCCCTAGTGGGGAGGCGAGCCTAGACTCCGGGTTGCGCAAGAGTCCCAGTCTTAAGGAGTTTGCTCAAGGAACCCTGCGCGAAAAAGCGCCTTGGAAAGTTGGGGTGGTCTCTAAGGCCTTCAAAGAGAAGTTTCCCGGGGCTGCAGCAGTATTAAAGTTAGAAGCTAGGCCAGCAAAATATTCGGGCCCCTTTGGGAGACCGGCTGCGGGGCCAGTTACCCCAGCGCTCTACTCTCACGAGTGCCGGCAGAGAGCCGGAGGGCTCATCAGCAAGGCTGTGGCGCCCCCTGCCGGCCGCCTCGGACCGCCCTTAGAGCCGTCAGGCAGTACGTGCGATTTAATAAGTCCTCCTACGTGGGAGTCGGCACACAGCCTTAATGAAAGAGGAAAGAAAAAAACAGTTTGCAGATGCCAACCAGGGCCGCCCCCCCACCCCAGACCTGCACGGCGGCTCCCGGTTCAGGGACTGTGACTCAGCGCCCACACGCTGTGCAGCATGCAGCTGCTGGCCGGAGGCGGGCGGGACGGACGTGCTGCCGGAACCGTGCGCCACTGACGGCCTGAGACCTTCATTGTTCCGCCTCCCCTTGCCCCTCTCCTCTTCCTTCCTCCTCCCCAAGCTTTTTTCATTTTTTCTCCACTTCTCTTCAGTTTTCCTTTCTCTTCCTTCCTTCCTTCTTGCTTTCTTTATACTTTATCGCCTTAGAAGGTTGACCCCAGTTCCCGTGATAGAAGCTCGTGTCTTAGCTCCATTTAGTGAAGGAGGGCAGAGAACATAGGACCAATTAGAACAGAACGGGGCTGGTGGGAGTGACATCCCGATTTTGATTTCTCTGCCCCATTTGTTTCATCCAATATCCTGAAAGCACAAAGTGGAGACCAATTGCTTATATTCTTTCCAGAAAATTTCACTGTCCTTTCCATTTTAAAGCATGACTGAAAATGTCGGTGCTTGTAAGTGATCTTAGAAACCTTTTTGATGAAGAAAATTTGAGGGTGATTTTGGAGAATGGGAATGTTTCTAGGGCAACCTGACTTCTTTTGGGTCTATTGCCTTAACTGCTTAACACAAGCTTCTGAGGGCTTAGGATAGCTGCTTCCAGAAGATGCCCGCATATACTGCATCCACTGAAGCAAATTGATCCTAGTTTTGGGGTCCAGGGGTAACCTGCTTCTGAAGCCATTTCAGTTTAGAAGAAAATAGCTCCTAGCACATGAAATTTCCTTAAGACCAGACAAGACCTCAGTTTTAAGCACCTGGCTCTTGTCCTATTTGATCTTAATTTTTTGAGTTTCATCAGAACTGAGGGGGTTGTCCTTGTCCTTAAGCAACTTTTAATAAATATATACTTAAAGAGAGTTCTGTGAGAGGTACTGCAAAAAGGTACAGGGTATGTATGAATGAATGACTAAAAATGCCAATGAAATGGGATTTCTGTGCCAGTGAATGGTTCTGGGTGGTCTGAAGGGGCTACAGAAACCGCAGAGGGTAGAGAATACTTCAGCATCACAGACAGTGGTTGGGGATTAAACACTTACCCTTTTCTTTGAGCCAAAGTTTGTCCCATAGCCACAGAACCGTCTAGCCAAACCCCACCCTGGCAGAACTTTACCCAGCAGGCAAAGCTGCCAAAGGCAGGTTGGGCACTAGCTTAGGGTTGTTCTGAACAGGGAGCAGGCTTCTAGCTTTCTGCCTGGGAGTCTTATGACTCCTCTCAGGGAATCCAAGACCAGTGAAGAAGACAGATCAGCTCTGAGATGAAAGAGGCAGCTGCTCAGCTGGATTTCTTCCCAACTGAAAATCCTGTGATTGAAGACATGTCTGAATAGACCAGGACCTTCCTAACACTGGTCTGGATTGACTGAAGGTCACTATCAAACCCTCGGGACCTTCTGTGTGAGCCATTCAATCTACCTCCTGGATTCTTTTCACAAGGTGTTGAAGTCTGTCAGGATAAGCCTCCTGGTGGCTGGAACACATCGTTTATCAACAGTGATGAGTCATTTGTGAGCTGATTCGACCTGTCTGCGGCTAAAGAGTTGTCACAATTTTTATCTTTAGCTACTGTTGCTGGCAATGCGAATAGTACCATCCATTTGTAATCAAACGCAGGGTACCAGGCGATTTCTTGAAAAGCCAACACCTTCACTGAACTGCTAAGGGTGGAAGGGAGTGATGGAAAGTTATGGAAACAGATTCTTTTTTTAGCACCTGCTTTGTATCAGACATTCTCCTACCCACTTTATACACCTTATCTCATTTAATTCCTTACAGCAGCCTTGTGAAGTAAGTGTTATATCTCTGTAGATAAAGAAACTGAATCTCAGAGACATAAATTAACTTAACCAAGGTCACACAGTGAGTAATAAGTGCTGGAGCCTGGATTTGCACCCATGTACTAAAGGCTATTTTGATGCTATGAAGACACAGAGAGTAAAACAGGATAATTTTAACTTTTGGGTTCTCAAGCCAGATGTCCTCAAGTATCCTCTACTAAGGGAATGACTTGGGTAGGTGATTTACATCTGTGGTTCTGAAACATTTACATGAGGCTGGTAGGACTAGGAAGGAGAATTTCTTCAGCAGAATGCTCAATGAGTAAAAAATAAATAAATGAAGTGAGTTTTTAAATCCTTGGTCTTGGTTTGAAGCAGGAATTATACTTTAGGACTCATCTCTCTCCACCCCCAACACCAGCTAAGCCACTGACCTCATTGGTTTGTGTTGTCAAATATAGTTAGAACATACACTGAAGGCATCAAAAGCTGACTTCCAAAGGAAAGGCCTTCTGAGCTATTCCTGACCAAACACAGTCCCACACTGTTCTTGAGTCTCCCGGAAGAACACCTGTGTCTACAAAGCTGCAAATACAGCTTCCACCCTTGAGGTGGAATCTTTTGTCTTTGGCAGCTTCCGCCTAAGGCAGCTTTTCAAAGGGTGTTGTAAGCTGACTTTGAGAGAGGTATGAGTGCTTCCCCTCCTTTCCCTGGCCTGGAAGGGGGGGTGGGCCTTGTTTTCCTGGGTCTACAGAGGTTCTGACAAAGCTGGATTGGAGGCTTAGACTTCATTTGCATGGGAAGAAGGGTGAGGTTAGTTAGTTATCTGAAGGTCCCACTGGTCTTGTTCCAGAGCTATTTTGGAACTTTCTGTAAAAACAATAAAATAACTGTGACCACACAAGCAGCTGCATTTATTAGGTTATTGTACATTTATCCAACAGCAAGAAAGTAGCTCTGAGATTAAGATGAATTTTTGAGGGGTAAAAAATGTATTTTACCTATTATACAATATTTATTCATGTAGCAAAAAAGATTTACCTTTCATACCACTCTCAGAGATAACTACTAGTACCATTTCAGTATTACTAAAAAATATACTTCTTGTACATTTTAGTAATTATACACACTTAAAAATTGAACTTCAGGGCCTCTCTGGTGGCGCAAGGGGTTAAGTCTCAGCACTATGAAGCTATCCAGAGCCACTGCAGCACATGGCACAACAGACCTCTTCTGTCTCACCCACTGCTCCCCTCAGCAGTGTATTTCAGTCAGTCCGCCTGTTCTGCTCCCCACTCTGTCTCTGGTGAATCTTCTAACCCCCTACTCCCACACCTCTGGCCTACACCACAGCTTGTATGCATAAATAAATAAATAAATAAATAAATAAATAAATAAATAAATAAATAAATCTTTTTTAAAAAAATGAACTTCAATGCAGAGAGCTGAATGAATATACTTTTCAATTGACATCAAACTGGCATTTCCAGTCTGTGCAAGGCTTCTCTCTTGCTTTAATTATTTTCCCCCTTTCATTCACACACCCCTTTACATCTCCTTTATAGGAATCCCCTTTAACACATCTGATATCTGTATTTACTAAATGTTTACAATCTTATAAAATTTGATGTGCTGTTTTGTGAGTGCGTTTTTATAATAAAAATATCTTCTGTAAAATTTTTCCTACTTTTCTCACTGAACATTAAAAATTACCCTAGTAGATTGTTTCTTTTTACTGCTGCATATTACACCATAATGTACATATATCACATTTTACTTTTCTTAAAGATTTATTTAAGGGTGTAGGCTAGAGGTGCAGGGGTGGGGATGGAGGTGAGAGGATTCACCAGAGACCAAGTAGGGAGCAGAACATTGACTTAAATATACTGCTGAGGGGAGCAGTGGGCGTACAGGAGATGTCTGCTGTGCCATGTGTGAAGCTCCCTGGCTGGGGATCTAACTCGTGTTTCAGTGGCTGCAGGTAGCTTCATAGTGCTGAGACTTAACCCCTTGTGCCACCAGGGAGGCCCCACATTTTACTTTCCTTGTCTCCTCTGCTACAACTAATTATAGACAAATTTCTTGTTTCATGTCATCTTATGGCTATGAATGAGATTTTCTTGAGATCATTTATCTAGAAAACATATCACTTGATCAAGGATATGCTAAAATATGTGAGATTATGCTAAAATATGTGACATTAATTTCAGGAATTCCTGTACCAGTTTATATTCCCACACTAACGGTAGTCCTCAGAGAAAGGGGAGGTTCCCTTAATGGGCCACATAATTTTTTAAAAGTGGGATTGTAACCGGGCTGAGTCCAAAGTCTGGTAAAGTTGGTGCCCCCTGGAGGGGGTTTGCTGATGAGAATGAAAGCCCCAGGGAAAATGCCAAGTTTGCAGTTTGGGGTGGAGTTTCTGATAAGAAATAAAAGGGACTGAAGGAGAAAGAGATTCAGTAGCCATGATGTAGGAAAAGAAGTGTCAGTCGCCATGATGCAGGAAGAGAGGAAGCAGTCACCATGATGTAGGAATGAAAGAGGCAGTTGGCATGATGTAAGAAAAGAAGAAACATTTTAAAATCTTCAGTGACTTTGGGGCCAGCAACTTTGGAGGCTTTGCAAGTAGCCGAGCAACGAAAACTGCTCCCAGTTTTGTCTTTACTGCAGCTGAAGGAAGAAGGCAGAGGCCCGAAGTGGGTGCCTTCCTAAAATGTGCGAGTGCAGTCTGTTGGGCCGTCTGGCCGCTGTAGTTGCTGTTTGCAGTGTTGTTGGCCTGGTGCTATGTTGGGGCACCACGGCAGTTTCAGGAGCATCTCTAGTTGTGTTCTGTGTCATCCTCGTGAGTTGGAACCTGGCCTACTCTCTGGCTGTTGTGCGGCTGTAGAAGCAGGAAGACGCCATTGTGGAAAGTGGCCTATTGTTTGGAAGAGGAGCTCCACATCAGCAGTGGCGGGAAAACACCACCTTTGTTACTTTTCTGGGACTTAAAGGACTGGACATTGCTGTAAGTAAGGTAAACGGCCATAGATTGACTTCAGTAATTCTTTGCTTTTCCCTGTTTGTTAAATAAATCTCATTGTTATTGTTCCCTAAGTCTGAGTAGTCTTGCAATTGTGTGCGTGGTGCAAAACAAGATAGTAACTGGTAAGCAATTTGGGGACTGCCTTTGGCATAACTTTGAAGCCCCATTTGCCTGCTATCAGGATCATTGGTCTATAACCAGGTTTTATCCCCAACTCATCAATATATTGGGGTCATCATTCTATGCCAATCAATATATCTACACAACATCATTTTTATTACTTTCACAGCATTTCATCATATGAAAACGTCATAATTTTTTAAACCACATCTCTGCTGTTGGACATTAAGGTTTTCCCCTACATTTTTATCATGAAAATGCCCCAATAAACAACTTAGTGCAGTCATCTTTGGGTAATTTTATGAATTGTTTTAAGAATAAACGCTTAGAAGTGAAATTAGCAGATCAATGGGTATGTACTTTTTGCTGTTAAATCATTTGACACATATTGCCAAAGTGATCTCTGGAATGATCAGTTTTTACTTTTACTAACAGTATATAATATGTCAATTTCTTATATTCTTAGAAACACTGAGCATTATCCTTTTCTGTGTGATCCGACAGGTATCAAAAAGGTGACTTTTTAAAAAACTTTATTCTTTTTCTGTGTATTTGAGACTGCATTTTTATCTTAATATTTCTAAATACAGTTTATAGTTTCATTCTAATAAGTCTGTTATCTTTATCAGCTGACTTTTGTTCATAGCGGTTTGTTTCCTATTTTCTGTGATTTTGGGCTCTGAACTCATCTCATTAAAGCTTTATCTATGGTGATTATTATGTATGACCTGGTTTGAGGTGAATCCCTTTGAGAGAGGGTTATGTTTGCTGCTTCTTATTACCCTAGTGTTATTATGAGGTTGATAACATTTTTCATATTAATTTCTTAATTTAGTATTCCTAACCATGCACATGCACATCTGTGTTGGAGATGTGGGGTACAGCTTTTTGAGGATCCTGGAACTGTTACAGGGCAACCCCAATATACAATGGGGTGCCTGACTGTGGGTTCTCACCCGTGCACTTAAAAAGGGCTTATAATAAGAACAATTGCAGGCACTCACAAAAAGGCTAGTAAAAGGGTTTATTTACAAAAGGAAGGGAAATAAAAAAATGAATAACTCGGGGACAAAAGAGAAAGTGAGGGAGAGAGATAAATCTCCAAATACGTCCTACCAGATCCGAAGAACTGGAAACCCCAATGGCACGCTGTAGCCCGGCGAGAAGCAAGAGCCCCCCAAGGTCAAAAGCCCTCGTTATATAGCCAACATGTCTGCTTAACTCCACCCCTCAGTTTCCGGGAATCCTCTCTTCTGGATGATGATGGAATTCTGGGATTCATAGCCCTAGGGGTCTTGGATCTCTCTGGCTTGAGGTGGGGGTCCATAAACCTTCCTGTGGAGTTTGTTGCAGACGTCCTTTTTTCCCCCAACAATTCCCCCCTTTCATTTTTGTCACCATTTCTATGGTGATGATGGTCAAATAGGTGGATGTCGGGGTGCAGTCTCAGATGACAATATTTTAGGGTTCCAGTTCAAAAAAGAAAATAACAGTCAGTCTCCAGGTGCTGTCCAGTGTGGCAAACAAAATTTCTTCATTCCTTATCTAAAAACAAGTTCTCTCCACCTTGATCCCAACTTTTATCCAACAATACAGCAAAATATTTGCAAACTCAACCTACTTTCAGTCCATTTCACCTATTTTTGCATAATATCACAGGGCAGAATAACCAAAACAGCAATTTTAGCTACCTTTGTTGGAATATTCCATGTAGGATAGGACTGAACCCTTGACATTCAGTCCGCGCAGGTTTCAGGAACAAAAGCCAGTCACACCAGACTTCGCCTGGGGTTTCCTCTTTTGGAGGTTCCCAGGGCTTTTTCCTTTTCCGGGTCGTCCAAGTCTTGCCAATGGAGGCAAGCTCCCTTACCTCCTTTGGAGGTGTCTGGAACCTCACAAACAGCAACAGGTCCCCCAATTCTTGGCTCAGTTCAAGTTCGACTTCCTGGAAGAATTCCAATCAAAGCTGTATGATGAAACACGTTTCCAATTTCTTCAGTTTAGACGGCAAAATTCTCAATTGAAATTATGCAAAAATAGACTCTACCATAAGTAGTAAAGATCACTACCGCCATTGTTAATACTATGTTGGTATCAAGGGGAGAGAAAATGCAAACATAAGTTAATCCTGCTTTAAAAAAAAAATGCAACAATGCTGCAGATCCTGGTTAGTCAAAACAAGAAAACCAAGTCAAAGCAAAATTAAATAAAACTTATTAAAAATCTGGTTTATCTCCCAACAGTCTGTTTAGTTCCTTGGAAATTTCTACTATCGAAAGTTCCATCAATTGGAATCAGTTGAGATTTTCCTGAAACAAATTTCTGTCAGAAACAATTTCTGCAGATATCAGACCACTTAAGTATACAATATTGTAAGACAACAATCAAAAATTGACAATATACATACATTTCAGGTACTGAAAGGTTTTGCAATTTTCAGAAAACCAATGTTAACATTTCCTGGTGTGCATTCCAAAGTTTTACCCTTTTTTTTTTCTCAGCGCCAACCTCTAGAAGTTAAGACATTTAGTTACAAGGAAAAGACGTACAGACATACAACATATAGCTACACAGAGCTCTTAGTCATGCCACGTGGAATATTTTATGCAACTGCAGTTTCACTCATAGGCAAAACGAAAAAACAAACAAAAACAAAAGAAAATCTCAAAGTAAAAAAACAAAAGTTAAAAAATACCAAAATCAAGATTGAAGGCCTTTCTGTAATAAAAATTAAATAAAAAAGAATAAAAATAATGCCAGCATAATTTCATGATCCTAGATGTTTTTACATCTCCTAAACGTTGAAAGGAAAAAGACTGGTTAGAGCATGTTTGTCATCTCAGGGTTCTTCCAAAGAGTAATTTGAGGAATATCTTGCTATAGTAGCTGGAAAAGAAAAGTTAACAATGTTCAAGTGTTTTTCTTTTTCTTAAACAGATACTCAGGTCCTCAGTGGGTTCGTAAGACCAATGGGTTTTCTCCTCTGGGCCAGTTTCTTCTGGGGCTTTCTTAACTCTGGAATGAAGTACCCAAGGTTTTATGCCCGCGAGTTTTAAGGACGTGTGTGTACTTAGTAAAACATCATGTGGACCAGTCCGTTTTTCTGACAGTTGATTTTGAGCATCTCCAGCCTGCCAAGTCTTAAGTAAGACCTGATCTCCAGGTCTGAAGGGATGCAATGGTTCATCAGGAGGCATAGAGATCCTCGAGATTGTAAAGTCATGAATTACTGACAGAACCTCCTGGAGATGTTTCACATACTGTGTAATCCTGCTGTCTTGTTCTATTTCCGGAGTGGCTTTCAGAGCTGAGGCCTGGAAGGGTCTCCCAAACACAATTTCAAAGGGGCTTAGTTGTAGCCCACTTCTAGGTGCCACTCTTATCCGAAGGAGGGCAAGGGATAGTACCTGGTCCCAACGCAGCTGTGTTTCTTGGCACAGTTTTGCCAAGGTTTTCTTCAAGGTGTGGTTCATTTTTTCTGTTTGTCCAGAGGATTGTGGTCTCCATGCAGCATGTAATCTCCAGTTGATCTGTAACACACTGCTTACTGCATGATTAACGTCAGAGACAAACGCAGGCCCATTATCGCTTTGGATGGAGCTAAGCAATCCAAAGCGAGGGATTGTTTCCTTTAGCAGCTGTTTAGCTACTTCAGAAGCTTTCTCTGTCTTGGTGGGGAATGCTTCCACCTACCCTGAGAACATATCCACAAAAACCAGTAGGTATCTGAAATTGCCGCTGGTTCTAGGCATCTGTGTAAAATCCACCTGCCAGTCCTCAAAAGGGCACTTGCCCTGATATTGAACCCCAGTGGCTTTAGGGCGTGAATCAGTCTTGGGGTTATTCCTGGCTCATATTTGGCAACCCCGAGTTATCCGTTGTGCTATTTCATGTAAATATGGGCCCCTCAAATATGGGCGCACTGTCTCTAATAGGGCATCTCTCCCATAGTGGGATCCTTCGTGTAAATGTTTTAACACCAGATATACCAAGGCCTCTGGGAGTAGTATCATCCCATGGGCGTTTACTCTCCAAGTAGAGCTCAGTAAATCCCCATTTACGAGCTCTCTCCTCAAACCGCTCAGTGTATTCCGGGACATAACGTGTCAAGTCCACGAGAGGAATGAGTGCACCCTGGAGAGCAGAACGGGCAGTGGCCTTAGCCACTCGGTCAGCTGCCCTGTTGCCTTTTGCCATATCAGACCCACCTTTTTGGTGGCCGGGACAATGCATCACGGCCACAGCTGATGGTAAAGCTACTGCCTTTAGCAAGGCCAGAATTTCTAAAGGGTGTCTGACATCTTTGTTACTGGCGGTAAGGAGTCCTCGCTCCTTCCAAATGGCCCCCTGCATGTGGAGGATCATGAAAGAGTACTTTGAGTCAGTAAATATATTGACTCTCTTACCTTTAGAGAGTTCCAGGGCATGGGTCAGGGCTATTAATTCAGCTTTCTGTGCTGACGTACCTGCTGGAAGAGCCCTGGCTTCTATGGTCTCCTGTTGCGTCATCAGGGCATATCCTGCACATCGACGGCCATGCTCCATGAAGCTGCTTCCATCTGTATACAACTCCCACTCTGGATCTGGCAGAGGCTGGTCAGTCAGATCTGGTCGGCTAGCACACACTGAGTCAATTGTTTCTAGACAGTTGTGGATTAAGTTCACATCCTCAGGTTCGTCTACATTGCTCGGAAGCAGTGTAGCAGGATTCAAAGAATTAGATACCTTCAGTCTTACATTAGGATTGTCCAACAGAGCTGCTTGGTACTTCTCCATTCGCCTATCAGTCAACCAAAGTCCACCTTTCTGTTCTAGCAATGTTAAAACCTGATGTGGCACAAAAACAGTGATGGGCTGACCCAACGTAAATTTTTCCGCCTTATGTTAGAAGGTCGCAAGTGGCAGCTACAGCACGCAAACATGGATGCCATCCCTTAGTGGTGTGGTCCAATTGTTTGGACAGATATGCAATGGGCTGCATTTCTGGTCCTAACAATTGGATTAGCACTCCCAGGCCAACTCCCTGTCTCTCATGCACATAGAGTCTAAATGGCTTTCTAAGATCTGGTAGCCCTAATGCTGGTGCTGAGATCAACTTTTCTTTAATTCCATCAAAGGTTCTTTGACATTCCTGAGTCCAGGACAAAGGCCCTGAGTCAAAGCCTTTAAGAGCATCATATAAGGGTTTCGCTATTAATCCAAAATTTGGAATCCAAATCCTGCAAAACGCAGCCATTCCCAAAAATCCACGCAGCTGCCTTCGGTTGCTGGGGACTTTAAGAGCTGAAATTACCTGTATCCTTTCTGTCATTAAGCTCCGTTTGCCTTTCTTAATCTCAAACCCCAAATATGTCACCATTTGTTTACATATTTGTGCCTTTTGAGGCGACACCTTATAACCACAATCTGCTAGGTGGTTCAGTACTACTACGGTATTTTCCAGACAAGATTCGTAGTCTGGACTTGCAATTAATAAATCATCTACATATTGCAATAAGATGCCCTGGTTTAATTGAACCTTCCTGAGATCCCTGGCTAGTATTTCCCCCCAAATAGTAGGGGAGTTCTTAAACCCCTGCGGAAGCACAGTCCAGCAATATTGGAGAGTGCTTTTGGACTTAGGGTCCTGCCATTCAAAAGCAAAAAGCAGTTGATCCCGGACATCAGTTGGTATACAGAAAAAGGCATCTTTAAGGTCCAATACTGAAAACCAACCAAAATCGCTAGGTATGGCAGTTAATAAGGTGTAGGGATTAGGCACAGTTGGGTGTATATCTTGGACAATTTCATTGATGGCCCTTAAATCTTGAACAAAAAGGTACTCGCCTGTATGGGGTTTCTTTACTGGCAAAATCGGAGTATTATGTGGTGAGCGACAGAGCCAAATGAGTCCAGATTGAAGGAATCTTTTTAACACAGGTTCAATTCCTCTTAAGTCCTCTTCTTTTAAGGGGTATTGCTTCCTCTTTGGAGTTTTGCTCCCCTCTATAACCTCTATCTTTACAGGCTCTCCATTTTTCACATGTCCTGGGGTCCCATCAGCCTATACCCATTTACTTACTCTTTCAACGATTTCTGATGGTAACACTTCACCTTTTGGTGGGACATTCTGAGTAAGTAACATCTGGAAACGTAGAGCATGTTCTGGAGGTACCTGCAGGTGAAGCCTCTGATCTTGGGGTGAGAAGGTAATTTGTGCATTTAATTTGCTTAAAAGGTCTTGACCAAGTAGAGGTATCGGACACTCTTCCATGTATAGGAAGCTGTGCTGCAGCTGTGTGGTGCCCAGCTGGCACTCCAGAGGTTGCAAAAACGCTTTCTGCCGTGGCCTTCCTGTAACACCAGTGACTGGCACTGTCTGCTTGCTCACCTTAGTCAACGCAGAGTTCAAAACAGAGCATGTCGCGCCAGTGCCACGAAGAAATCAATCATACGGTCCCCCACAGTAAGTGTTACCCAGGGCTCC
>PVIJ01018813.1:0-25351 GCA_004024925.1 Scalopus aquaticus
GCTGAATTCCTTTGTATCTGTAACTGCCTTTATAAGCTGCACCAACTCTGTGCTGGGCGTCTCCATTTAGCCGACCAGACCGCTGCGTCGGTGCTTCAGGCTATTTGGGACCCTAGCTCGAGCTAGCAATAAACCACCGCTTTGTTATTGCATCGGACTGACTCTGTCGTAACTCGGACCCGTAACGTACTTTAACAGGTTGGGGTCTCTTCCGAACCTGCTGCACTCACTCCCGAGTGCGGTCTCACCTACAGCAAAGCTTCATTTACAAGTCACCTGTGCTGACTCCAGCCTGAGTCATTTCCTGGGTAGCAGTCAAGACCCCCAGCACCCCTGGGCCCCCACGCCCCATCCGCCTTGCTCACAGAGAGGCTGCTGTTGCTGGGAGCAGCACAGGTGAAGAAGCTGAGACGCAGAGAGAGGCACGTGCCGCTGCAGGCAGGGGCGGGGTTTGATCTGGCTCACGCGGTGCCCTTAGCCCGGGTCTCCAAAAGCAGCCTCCATCCGTCTCTTCATCGTTGCCAACACGCACTCCTGGTGACACAGCGGTGATGAGAGCTCCTGCCCTGCCCTCAGTCCGCAGCGGGGCTCACAAATTGGGGGGTGAGAGGGCAGACCCATCCCCGGACAATGACCCAGTGTGGGGTCAATGGGAGTGACCCGGCTTTTTCTGCCCTCCCGCCATTAGCATCAATGATCGACACCTGTGGGCTTACGCGCGCCCGATGGCGGCACCTGGGGTGCGGCGTGGGTGCGCGTCGGTGGGCGTCATGTCGTTTTTCCCACGGACTTGAGAGTGGAGCGGGGTCCCTGGGTCCACTCTGGGAAAGGTTTCACCAGAGCTCCCTTCGGGCGCACCTGGCAAGTTTCTCCGGGAGGCAGAGACCCAGTTGTAAAGAACAGGTTTGTTAGGAAAAGGGACAAAGGCGTATAGGACACTTGCACAGACACAGCAGGCAGAAAGGGCTGCCCCTTTGTGGGGGCAGGTCGGGTTTTTATCCTCTTCTTTTGGTCAGCGGGAGGGGCTCATCTTGGAGGAAGGTTCCTGTTTGCTGGCTCACTAGAATCAGAAAAGAGACCTGAGATTCTACAATGGGCTCAATCTCCATATCTTTGCCGTCTAGCTCTTTCCTGTGTTTTGTAACTCAGATGCAGGTGCCCAGGGATTGTGCTCACGGGTATGTTAATTCCTGCTACCCCCACTTCCTCATCTGATTTTAACCTTGAGTTAGAAAACGGAGTTATATCGGGAGGGAGGCTAAGGGCACAAAATGGAGTAGAAAAGAACACAAGGGACCACGGAGATGGATCACGGGTGAATTGGTGGTGGGTTACCCAAGGGGAACACAAAATGTAAAAGACATAAATAACAATAAAAATATATACGTTTAAAAAAAAAAAGGAAATGGAGTTACTTCTCCTCCATCGGGAGCACCTGAGCCAGAGACTGAGCGCATAGGGCGAGGCGGCAGAGGCCCTGAGGCGGAGAACAGCCGAGAGGGCAAAGAGGGTACAGGGATTCGCAGGGGGTCTGAGTTGCTGTCTCCCCGCTGGCTTGTCTCCCCTAACCCGTGAGGATGATGCCAATGGCTCCAAGATTCTCTTTCAAGCTGCCTGAACTGACGATGAACCGACCCGGCCCGGGATGGTTGCAGAGCACCCAGAGTGATCAGAACTAGAAAGCAGAGCTAGCTCTCAGGGGCTGACAGCCCGAGGGGCAGGGAGGGCTTCCTGGAGGAGGGGCCGCCCGGGCTGAGACAGGAGTAGCCAGGAGGCGGAGGATGTGGGAGGAACGGGCCAGGCAGCTTAAACTGCACATGCAAATGTGCGGAGGCCCCGACTGGCACTGAGGCTTGGAGGAAGCGCAATCCCAGAAGAGTGGGCAGAGTGGGGTGGGGCTGGGGGTAGACTGCAGAGGGAGGAGGGATCAGCTGTGGCTGTGAGCTCTGGGACCAGGGCTGGGTGATGGGCCGTCGGGGTCGTGTTAATACCACTCTGCCCCACAGACAACAAAATAGACACGTACTCTTGAAACTGAATGGAATTAGTGGTGGTTACATTTGAGCATTTTTCCATGATCACTGTAGAAAGTTCTACTGGGAAACGCAGGTCTAGGGATCTGAGGGGGGCAGTGCCAGGAGAAGGAGTAGGGCTTGGGCCTGGGACCCTTGGCCCAGGTAGGCAGAGCAACCGCAGACTTCACCCCACCCAGTTGGTGAGCCTGGATCTCAGCCCCCTCTGGCACCGCGTGGCTGCTGGAACTTGCAGCAAACAAACACACAAGCTGCTGTTGCCATTGCTCCTTGTCTTTGGTTTGCCCTGGGGCCTCTCACGTTCTTCCCGCTCCCCTTGTAACCCTGCTCAAGGGAAGTGCATTTTCCAAACCCCCCACCCCTCCACCTCCCAACTGGTCCCTAATTCCTGGAAGGTTGGGAGGTGCTGTTAGAATCTACCCTCAGTCCTCACTGAGGGGTTGTTGTGGCTCCAGCAATTATTTCTCAGAGTAGCCACCTGGGGGCGACAGCTCCAAATTTGGGACCAACAAGATTGCCCAAACTAGGAGGAAGGAATTCTGGGAGGAATTTGGAGTGGCATGTAAGGGTTAAAGGGATTCTGATACAAATTTAGTGCTAGGCTGCAAGCTACTCTGTAAGCAGAGGCAGGCAGTGAAGAAAGCAAAGCCAGTTATTCTGGATTTTCTAATTTTTTAAAAAATTACATTTTAAAGGGCAGGTTTATTAGGAAAGGAGAAAGGCACCTACACAGTCACAGGTGGGCAGGAGGGCTGCATCTTGCCAGTACAGAAATTGCATGACATAGTGTTGGGTTTTCTAATTGTTAATGCTTCTCTTGCTCTTACTCCCTCCTCCTTCCCTCCCTCTCCCTCCCCTGTGTCTCTGTCCTTGTCCCTAGTAACAGCTGATTCCTTTGGCATAATAAAAAGAAAATTCAACACTTATTACAGAAAATTGTGATCGTATGGACTCAAAAAAGAAAAGAGTAAAACTTGGTGGCGCGAGGCCTTAATTCTCAGCTCTATGAAGCTATCGCAGCCACTGCAGCACGAATTCACCCTGGGCCAGGGAGCTGACCCACATGGCGCAGCAGACCTCTCCTGTCTCCCCCTGCTCCCCTCAGCAGTGTATTTCAGCCAATCTGCCTCTTCTGCTCCTCCTCTGTCTCTGGTGAATCCTATCACCCCCACCCCCCGCCCACACACACACACCTCTGGCCTACACCCCAGATCTTGTATGCATAAATAAATCAATCTTTAAGAAAAAGAGTAAAACTCATTCCCCAGCTACCCCAAGAGTCACACTGATACCATAGGTCTAGTCTTTCATCCTCTGTCAGTTGCAGCCTCTCTCTCCAGTCCTCCCCAGATGCAGAGGGCGGGACCTTGTTGAACAAACATCCTAGGTAGTCCCATTCTTCTGGCCAGGGATTGGCTGGCCACTGAGACACAGGGGGAGGCTGCTGGGAAGCTTATTCTGGATGATCTGGTGTGTTCTAAATGTTATCTCAGGGGTCTTATAAGGGAAATGGAAGCAGGGGAGGGAGGATGGTGCCACGACAGTGGTTGCAGGGGAGAGAAGGTGATATAAGGGGCCATTAGCCAAGGAATGCAGATGGCCTCTATATTTTTAATTGAGGTAACATTGTGTTACAACATGATATGTTTCAGGTGTGTCTCATTAAAAATCAAAATGTATATATTATATTAAGTTCACTGCTAAAAGTCTAGTTCTACCCTTCACCATGCAATTGTCCCCTTTGTCCCTACTTACATACTCCCTTTCTCTTCCTTTCTGGTAACTTGGACTTATAGTCCAAAAAATTATTTTTATTTAGTTCATATGGTTGTTTTCTCTGTCTACCACATGAGTAAAATCATATGGTGTTTGTCTTTCTCTGACTTATTTCCTTTAGGTTTATCCATGTTGTTGCAAGTGGCAGTATTTCATCCTTTTTCATGGCTGAATAGTATTCTGTGGTGTATACCTACCACATCTTCTGTATCCATTCATCAGTTGGTGGGTGCTTATGTTGTCTCCAGTTCTTGGCTATTACAAATAGTGCTGCAATAAACATGGGGGTACATATAGCTCTTCAAACTAGTGTTTTTGTATTTGGGGGTAAACATCCAGAAGTGGAATAGCCAGATTGTATAAAGTTTCTATTTTTAATTTTTTGAGGAATCTCCATACTGTTTTCCATAGTGGCTGCACAAATTTACCTTCCCACCAGCAGCGTTTGAGTGTTCCCTTCTCTCCACAGCCTCCCCTCTGCTGTCTTTGCACCACAGCCATTCTCACGGGTATGAAGTGGTGTCTCATTGTGGTTTTGATTTGTATTTTCCTAATGATAAATGATGATTGACATCTTTTCACGTCAGACGGCCTCTAGAAACTGGGAAAGCGATGCCAGTTTTCTCCCCTGGGGCGTCCGGAAGGAACCAGCCCAGCTCTGATCTTAGTCCAGGAGAACCATTTCAGTCTTCTGGTCTCCTTAAGTGCAAGAGGATAATTTTGTGTTTGTCAAATCACTAAGTTTGTGGTGCTACAATTTCTCTGTGGAAAGTGTATACAAGTCAATGGTTTGAGACGTAGATGATCAATTTTTAAAGTTTGTGGGAGAGATGACAAAAATAGGCCATGGTCGCCATTTTTAAGTGTACAGTTCAGTGGCATTAACTGGGTAGCCACGTGCAAGAGTGGAGTTGGCCCCTCCCCTTACACCTCATGCACAAATCAAGTTAAAATGGACCCCTGATGTCTTCTTCTCTCAATTTGGGATGTTTGTGTATTCCTAGTTAAAATAATGACATAGATAGAGAAGAAGCCAAGCTCTCCTGCCATGTCTGAGAATACTGGGGACTCGTGACCTGTGACCTTTTTGACTCAGCGTCTTGCTTCCACGTCTCTGGTTTTGTCCCACGAGAGACGTGGCCCCCTTCAGCTTCCCCTGAGGGCCCCTGGCACACGCGCAGTCAGCCGAGGTATAATAAATAAGTTTTAATGAGGTATTTCGGAGCTGGGGGTGACCAGGGGGTGGACGCGACAGTGAGCCCATCTGAATCTCTGCCTCTGGGGTGCCCCAACCATCACTCCCTGAGCCCCTCAAGCCTGGGGTCCTCACCCCCTCCCGCCCGACTGGTTGCCATCTCTTCCCATCGCTGTCTGCTCTGTGCTCTCGGGGTGTTCACGGGAATCCCGAATCCTCCTTTTCCCTTGTACAGCAGCCGTGACACGCTCTCTGGTTCAGCCCGCAGCCCCAGCCTCACCCCTCGACAGTATCTTCCCACACAGCTCTCTCTGGAGGAGGAATTCCAGGGCCTGCCGCGACCATGTTCCGCTTGAAAGTAGTCGAGGGACTCAGGTCTGAGGCTCCGCCTCCTGCTCTTGGCTGAGTCCACGCAGATCACACAGGGCGTGTCCCACACAACCAGCTCCTGCTCCCTCAGTGTCTTTCTCCACGTGTTGGAAACAGCATCTTGCTTTTGCTGGTGGGTGACTGCCCCCCGGGTGGGTCTTGTCAACTCTGGCACCCTGGCTACAGGCGCTTTCCTGGGACCCGAGTCTCGCCAGAAGGCGTCTGGACGGATGACCTCCAGGCCACGGCCACCAGTTGTTCCTGTTCCCCAGACAGCCCCAGGCCACGAGTTGGGGCCTGAGTTTCAGCTTCTGGTTCCTTCCTGGTGACAAGTCGCTGCTAGGTCTTAAAATCACAGAGACTGGCCTGATAGAGAGGTTCAGAAGTTCAAGGCCAGAGGTCAAATTCTTACAAATAGTAACAATTTGGCAGTTGGACATTCTGTGGGGCCCACTGTGCAGCAGACCAGACGCTTCACTTGCCCCAAGAGGGACTTGCGTCTTGCCTTTGGCTCCTGGGAGAAACTCTAAGCCTTGGAACGTCCTGCCCTGGAGGAGTGTCTGTTTACGGGGCTGCGGCCACAGCGGAGGCGTTAGTGTTTGGTGGTGGGGCTCTTGGCCGCCTCTATCGACTGGATCTCTGAAGGGGCTAGCGACTAAGGTTGGCTGAGTGGACACTGACACCCCCCCCCCCCCAATAAAAACTCTGGACACTGAGACTCAGGTGAGCTTCCCGGTCAGCAATACCCGGGGTGTGCTGTCAGGTGTTCTCGCTGGGAGGCGCCAGCGCGTTTGCGTGTCCTCCCCACCCCCGGGAGTGGACGGGAAGCTCACCCCGCCCGCCCCGCCCAGCAGCCTCATCTTCCAGTGTGATAAATAGTAACAGGTATCAGAGCTTTCCTGAGTTCCATGAGTCCTTCCACCCTGAGACTAACGGTGACCTCAGGGGTCCCCAACTTTTCACACTTGGGAGGGTGGCCAGTCTCTTTGGAGGGAGCATCACCCATTGGGTGGAGTCCAGCCGCGAGGACCACATCGTTGCGGGCTTCAGTCTCTCTTCATTCAGTTTCCCTGACATCACCTTGTGCTTTCTGGCCTTGCAGATCCGGGCGAGAGTTCACATGGGAATAGGAGCAGCCCTAAAAGGGGGATATTCAAACTTTAGTCATTGGTGGCGCCCGTAGACAAGACCTTCCCAGGGAAGCCCAAAGTGCAGAGTTTCAGACATGTGCGCCCCAAACACACTCCCCAAAACCAGGGCAGCACTTCCCTAGGTGCGGCTGTGAGTCAGACGGGAGGGATGTCTATTAAAATGCAGGTCCCGGGAAACTATCCACAGCCACTGCAGCCAGGGCGCGTCCCACACGGCCAGCAGACCTCTCCTGCCTCGCCCGCTGCTCCCCTCAGCAGTGTATTTCTGATCTGCCTGTTCTGCTCCCCACTCTGTCTCTGGCGAATCCTCTCACCACCCCACACCTCTGGCCTGCACCCCATTTCCTGTATGTATAAATAAATAAATCTCAAAAATTAAATAAGGTTCAGATCCCTGGGCCCCAGCATAGACAAGATGCTCAAGGGGTGGGTTTCCAGCACCTGCATTTCAGCCGCCCCTACAGGGGACTCTGCCCAGCAGGAAGGGCTGGGAATTGCTGCTGGAGGACTCTGAAGCGAAGATCTGGAACCTGATTCCTGATGTCATGCTGCCTTTTGGTTAAGTACAGACATCTGTCCCCTCCTTGAGAAAGCACCCAGCAATCAGCCAGCAGGTCACGCAGCCCCCTGCCCCCTCACTTCGACCACCACACTTACCCCATTGGCAGAAGGGTTACCAGGACGCCGACCTGGGGAGACAGGGGGCAAGTTGTCAGGAATGAATGACAATGCTCAGAAGCCCAGGAACCCAGGAAGAGGCAGGTGGGTGACCGCCCCTTGAAGTCCCAGCTCAGCTACCAACAGGGGTGGAGGCACCTTCCCCCAGGCAACTGTAAAGTGGGACTATAGAGGTTTCACTCTGTTCGTTGAGGTAAAGAACAGCTGAGCACAGGCTCTGCAGCCAGACAGACGGGTTCACCTCCCAGCCCTGCCCTTTAGGGGCTGTGTGACCTTGCGCAGTTGACTTAACCTCTCTTTGCCTCAGTTTCAAAGGGGGATTTATCCAGCAAACAGCAAATGTCTACTTTGTGCCAGATACTTCTGAGGTGCTGGGAATACAACTGTGAATAAAACAGACAAAAATCCCTGCCCTCGTGGAGCTTATAATAACAATAAGAAGAGTAATAATGGCAATGGTGACCTTCACTCATATATTCAGTGTGTGGCTTACAGTGTGCCAAGTGCCAAATGCTTTACCTGTGTTAACGGTTACAATCACCCCATTTTACAGATGAGGAAACCGAGTCAGAGAGAGTAAGTCATTTGCCTTTGGTGACATAATGAAGCATTGGTGTGAGAGCCTGTTTGACGCTGCGGACGACACATTCAGCAAACACTTCCTCCAGCACCACCTTTGTGCCTGGGCCCAAGCCAGGTGGTGCTGGGGACACAGCTATGACTTTGACAATACCAGCTCTGTCGCCTTGGGGCTCACAGTCCACTGGTGAGAAAGAGTGACCATCCAGAGTGGGCCAGACTGGGGTGGAGGAGGCCAGAGCAGGTGCCGGCTCATCCTGGGAGATCCGGGAGGGCTTCCTGGAGGAGGGGGCCTCCAGCAGGGATGTGAAGAGGCAGTTTTGTTTAATGGCTGAGGGAATGAGCTTTGGCGTTCACAGAAGGGCCCTGTGCTTGTGACTTCCCAGCTGTGTGCTGGTGGGCAGAGGACTCCTCTCTGAGTGCACATTTGCTGCTCTGTGAAATGTGGCTCACGGCAGGACTCACTGCATAGGCCAGTGGGGAGCACTGTAGGCAGCTGTACACACGGTGGGGACACATGCAAAGGACTCAGCACAATGCAGTTCTTTGGACTACAGAACTGGCCACGGGACTTCCCCAGAAGGTGCCATGGAGAGGGTGCTCCAGACAGGGGAGAGCAGCGCAGAGTCCTTGAGCTGAGGGGGCGTCAGGCCTCTGAGAGCAGGGACTAGGACGCCGGCAACTGCCACCCCCTCCTCTCCATGAGAACAGCCAGGGAGTCACTACTGAGCAAGGTGATGGGGTAAAGCTGGAGGGGAAGCGTCAGTCTGTCCTCTACCCCGCTGCCCAGGGCTCTCCTGCCCCCGGATTAAAAACCAAAGTCGTTACTGTGGCCTCACGTCCCCACAGGATTGGCCCCCAACCCTAAAGATTTGTAAAATGAATCAGTGATTAAGATTCCCTGGCCTTAAGTCTATACGTGTTCTTGTCTATGAAATGAGGGAAACTCAAAGTTCTGGGGTGAGGACTCGGGTGGGGGGCTGCTACATGGAGGGCTTAGCTCGGGGCCCAGCACATAGTGGGGGTTTGGTTGTGGCAGCTGTGGTGATGCCCATTCATGGCAGCCAAGGGAAGAATGTGCCAAAGGGGAGGAGACTCACGGTATTTTCTGACCAGCCAGAAGACAGCTGCTCCCAGAACAATCGCCAGGATCACCACAGCCGGGATGATGATCCCAAGGGGCGGTCCTGAGTTGGACCCCCCAGGGGGTGCATCTGGAAGATAAGAAGGAAACAGGGATTTAGGTTTGAAGACTTCTGGGGTTTTCACCTGCCCTGCAAACATCACCCCATATTCTTTTAAGAGGCTACCACTCTGGGGCCTCCCTGGTGGCGCAATGGGTTAAGTGCAGCACTGTGAAGCTACCCAGAGCCACTGCAGCAGGAGTTAGATACCGGCCAGGGAGCTGAAGGACTCAGTTAATCAGGGATCACCTCCAAATTCCTCCCTTAGATGAAATACTGCTGAGACCTCCTTTGGTTCCTTTCTTCACTGGGAACCACCTTTGAGTGGTTCAGTGGTTCAGTGGTTTCTCACCTTTGAGTGATTCAGTGGTTCAGTGGTTTCTCACCTTTGAGTGGGACAGTCAGTTCTGCCTGCCTAGTCCCTAGGGCATTGGTGACGTGGCAGATGAAAGTCGTGTTGATTGATTCATCCACAGTATGGACCAGGAGCTTGCTGCCCTGGGCCACAGCAGAGGGGGGCAGAGAACCTGTGGTCCTGGGAGAGAGAGACCGGTAAGGAAGCAGCTTCTGCTGGAGGCCCCAAGTGACAGGTCAGCCGGGACACAGCCCCTTCATGGCACCTCATGACAAATTAAGAGCAACTCTGGTGGCGCAGCGGTTAAGCACTGTGCTGTGGAGCTGTCGGCAGCGGCGACGCGAGTTCGACGCCCGGCCAGGGAGATTCCCACATGGCGCAGCAGACCTCTCCTGCCTCGCCGGCTGCTCCCCTCAGCAGTGTATTTCAGTGGATCTGCCTGTTCTGCTCCCCACTCTGCCTCTGGTGAACCCTCTCACCGCCCCATGCCTCTGGCCTGTACCCCAGCTTGTATGCATGAATAAATAAATCTTTTTTTTTTTTAAAGGTTTATTTGTTTATACATACAAGCTGGGGTACAGGCCAGAGGCGTGGGGCAGCGAGAGGGCTCACCAGAGACAGAGTGGGGAGCAGAACAGGCAGATCAGAAATACACTGCTGAGGGGAGCAGCGGGCGAGGCAGGAGAGGTCTGCCGCGCCATGTGGGACTCTCCCCGGCTGGGCGTTGAACTCACGTCACCGCTGCCCACAGCTCCACAGCGCAGCGCTCAACCGCTGCGCCACCAGGGAGGCCCTGAATAAATAAATCTTTAAAAAAAAAAAGAGCAACTCTGGAGTCCCCCCAAGTCTTTCTCTCAGACCCACATCCAACCTATCAGAAGACCCTGCCTTCAGAATCTTTCACACACACGAGTCCTTAGGGCCCCTGTAGCCACAACTTGGTCTGATCCCCCTACTGCAAGGCAACTGTGGTCACCTTCTCACTAGCCTGCCAGCTTTCCCTCTCTTTCTCAGCCCACACTATCCCCATCCACCAGCCTGGGGATCTTGCTAGAATCGTCAACTCATGTCCCTTCTCTGCTCAGAGCCTTCCAGGGCTCCCACTTCACCTTGCACAAAGACCACGGTCTTCAAACTCCTCACTACAGCCACAGGTCCCACACCAGCTGCCCCCACCCCCATTGCCCTGACCACATTATCCGTTTCCCTCTCCTTTGCTCCTGACTCTGTATACACAGAGGCCTCAAACACTCCAGTTACACTCCCTCCTCAGGGTCTTCGCATATGTTGTTCCCTAAACCCGGAATGCTGTTCCCTATGCTTGGAGTGCTCTTCCCACATAGCTCCCCCTCACTTCCTTCAGGTTCCGGTTCAGATGTTGTCTTAGGGACACCTTCCTATGCCACCCAGTTTCAACTGCAACGACCTCTCCCATGTTTCAGCTTTTCCATGGCATTTACCCGCAGCTGACACACTACATGCTCTCCAACCTTATCCTAGTCATTGTTTCTCGCCCCAGCTAGAACACAAACTCGAGGAGGAACTTGGTCTGGTTTATTTACCCAAGCGTGTCAGAAAACAGCACCTGGCACACAGTGGTTGACATTGGTTTAACGGGTGAAGGAGACGGCGGCGTGGGGTTTGGGGCGCTCCACAGGATCGGGATGAAGACCCAGTGGTGGGGCTCAAAAGCCTGAATCACCACACTTTGAGGCACCGGCAATTTGGCCCTTTGCCTTTCTCTCCCTGGCCTGGAGTGGACTTGAGGACATCTCACTGCTCTGAGCCTCATCTTCTAGTGATCAGAGACAGTCTTTGCTCTGTCAGAGACGACAGAGCAGGTCCCACGAGGCGGCACAGCTCGGAGGTTAAGAGGATCAGGTTTGGAGCCTGATTTGAGAGCTGAACCTACACCCTTGGGGCTGTGGGGCTACACAAATGACAGCAGCTACTGGGGCCCCCCCACCTTTAACCTGGGCATGGTGATAGCACAGACTGTGCCTGGAGTGTGGGGGTCGCATGGGATCAGGGCAAATACTGGCCCACAGGAAAGGGCAGGTGTACCTCTACGTCTGAGGGACACCAGCTTGTAAATTCTGTGCACTCAAGAAAGTTTTAATGGGGAAGCAAAGTCAACTTCTCTCTTTGTACCTTCTGCATCTCCCTCCTCCTCAGACCCTGTAAGACCCCCAGGCCCTCTTCCCTCAGACCCAGGAGTTCAGGTCCCCCACCCCTGCCAGGACTCACGTGCTCCAGACATAAGCTGTGGGTTCGGGGTTGCTGAGGACGTCACAGTTCAGCGTGACGTCATTTCTGCCGAGGTACCAGTTGCCATCATAGCCGGAGATGGAGACCTCAGGGGGGTCTGGGGAACACAGACACACAGACTGAGAGTCAGGGGGCCTCAGGGGGGCCTAGAGGTAGGTGGGGTTCATGGCACAACACAACGAGACCTCAGTGGAGTTCAGGAGCAGCCGGAAGTGAAGAGGCCTGAGGCGTCCGGGGTGTGCAGAGAGACTCTTAGGACCTGCCTCTCTCTGATGGCTTTCCTGAGCAGCAAGGTGCCTTGGATGGCCTGTGAGCAGAGGCTTCTGGGAAACTCATCACACACGGGAGCCTATTCAGAGCTCTCACAAGTCCTACAGGAAAGAATCCTGAGGACCCCGCTTCGGCTGCTGCTTGCCCCTCCCAGACGTGGTCAACAGGAAGAATTTCCGGAGTTTCAGGGGAAGGCCAATGAGGGAGTATTTTCTTTTTTCGGGGTGGGGAGGGCATCAGTGTAACTCCCTTTCTCCCTCAGACCCAATGGCAATATCATAGGCATCCTGTGTAGACAGCGCAGTGTGGACAGTGTAGACAGAGGGAATCAGCATAGCAACTGCCAGGTGGAGAATTCAGGATAAACTATGTCAGGAGGAATACAGCATCCAGAAGAGCTTGTGTAGGTGTTTCTGAGGAGCTCCGTGTACACTGGGTGTTGGCTCCGGGCATGTGACTATAGCGGGGAGGAGTTAGTTCCCAGGGGAAGCGGTGGTGGGGACAAAACCGTGGGTCCCAGAAAAAGGTGAAATTAAGACAGGTTGTGTGTACGTGTATACAAGTGTAGACAGACTTTTTATGAGCTTCTGTAGACAATGGGGGATACTAGTTAAGATCTGTGCTATCTGATATGGCAGCCACCGGGGACTAAAGAGCTTAATGGGTTCCCAGCCCGCACTAGCCTGGGAAGACTCACAGGGCAAAACAATGTGGAAGACTTCACTGATATTTTTTAGATTTGATTCCATGCTGTACTGATAGTATTGAGGTCTACTGGAGTAAGTAAAATCAGTGATCAAAATTAGTTTCATCTCTTTATATTTTTAATTGGGTGGCTACTAGAAAAATTTAAGCCACAGTGTAGCTAGTCTCCTCCTGTTGTACAGCACTGGTCTGGGAGGCTCTGGGATTGTGGTATAGACAATATGGTCATGCTTCGCTTAACGATAATGCAGTCATGCCTCACTTAACGATAATGCAGTCATGCCTCACTTAACGACAATGCAGTCATGCCTCACTTAATGATAATACAGTCGTGCCTCACCTAAGGACACCTTTCAGTCAACCATGGATGGGCTATACCACAGGGGTCCCCCACAGGCTGTACCATCCCGCCCAGATATGGAGCGGCTCTACACCAAATGATGTGTAATTACACTCTCTGATGTTCTCACAACGATGAAATTGCCTAACCACGTATTTCTCAGAACATGTCACCATTGTTTAGTGATGTGTGGCTGTGCTGTGTGTGTCAGGACCGCAGAGGTGATGCCATGTAACAGGACCAGAGTAGGTGGTGTAGATGGGACACAGGGAAACTAGTGTAGCCTTTGTTGGGGAGGAAGAAAACCCCTAGATGAGCCAGTGTAGCCATTACTGGGGCAGAGGGAAGTGTGTTCTGCACTTGGGGGAACAATATATACAGTTCTCCAGGGGAGCAGTGTAGACAGGTAGAAATGAAGGTGCCAATGTAAAGTGTTTTGGGGAGTTGGTCTAGACACCACGAGGAGTGATGACAACTTATGACAGCTGGTGGCCTAAATAAATGGTGTAGACCGTGGGGCCAGTGCAGCCTGTGGTCCAAGCCAGGCAGTGTAGCCGACAGTAAGGCGAGGTAGAAAAAGGACAAGGAAGTGGTGCAGACAATGGGGAAAGCAGGGTAACAATGTGGGTGAGGTGGGTGGAGATAGTTAAACATGTGTAGGTTGCTCGAGGGAGCCAGTATAGACATGTGGGGTGTTAGGATGGACAGTGGCAAGGGAAATTAGGAGAGACAGGTGGGGCAGCAGTGTTGACTGTGGCTTAAGAAACTGGTGTAGGGGCCTCCCTGGTGGCGCAGGGGTTAAGTCTCAGCACTATGAAGCTGTCCACAGCCACTGCAGCACCAGTTCGATCCCCAGCCAGGGAGTTTCCCACATGGCGCAGCAGACCTCTCCTGCCTCGCCCGCTGCTCCCCTCAGCAGTGTATTTCAGTGGATCTGCCTCTTCTGCTCCCTACTCTGTCTCTGGTGAACCCTCTCACCGCCCCACACCTCTGGCCTACACCCCAGCTTGTATGCAATTTAAATTTGTATGCAAATTAAAAAAAAAAAACCTTTAAAAAAAAAAGAGTTCTTGTTGGGCCTCCCTGGTGGCACAACGGGTTAGGTCTCAGCCTATGAAGCTATCCAGAGCCACTACAGCACGAGTTCGATCCCCGGCCAAGGAGCTGACCCACATGGCACAGCAGACCCCTCCTGCCTCGGCCGCTGCTCCCCTCAGCAGTGTATTTCAGTAGATACGCCTGTTCTGCTCCCCACTCTGTCTCTGGTGAATCCTCTCAACCCCCACACCTCTGGCCTGCACCCCAGCTCTTGTATGCATAGATAAATAAATAAATAAAAAGAAGCTGGAGTAGGCAAAGCAGGGCAGCGGTGTTGCTGGGCTGGGGAGGCCAGTATAGACAATGATAAGGGCTCGGGGCAAGCGTGGACAGGAAGACACTAGTCGGGGGCCAGCACGTGTGGAAGCAGCCTGGAGAGCCAGTGCTGACAGAGGGGAGGCGGCGCGCGCACACTCACAGCGCACAGCGAGGGTCAGAGGCAGCAGCGCGGGCTTTGCGAAGCTCTCGTGCTCCACTTTGCAGGTGACGTTCTGGCTGGACGACTGGCTCGAGGGCGTGAAGGACAAGTGGCTCACGACGCTGAATGTGCCGGGCAGGGGACCTGGCATCTGGGTCAGGGTGATATCCCCGATCAGAGAAGATAACCAGGAGATCCGGGGGGGCGGGCGGCCCCCTGTGGAGATGCAGAGGGCCTTGGCCACAGGCTCTGTGCCCAGCAGGCCCTCCTGGATCTCCACCTGGTTCTGGGGCTCGGCTGGGGAGAGAAGCAGAAGGGGCGCAGGTCATTCCTCACCTATGGTCATTCAAGAAGCATCTCAGCAGCTGGGTGGGTGCTAAGTGAAGGTACAGGATGGTCAGCCCCAAACCCCAGCTCTGTCCCTGAGCAGCTGGGGGGCCTTGGGGATATCTGTGCCTCAGTTTCCTTGTCTGTCAGCGAGGGATAATGACAGGACCAAAGGTAATGAGAATAGGCAGGTAAAGTTCTTAAAACGGTACTTGGCACATAGTAAGCGCTCGATAAATATTATTGTTCTGGCCATCGATGCACTGCCTGACACTCAGAGGGGTGATGCTGGGGACCTGGTTATGACCAAGACAAAGAGACTCTTCCCTAGACAGCGAGGACCCAGAGTGGGCAGGGTTGGAGTGAGGGAGCCCAGGACGGGTTTAAATGAGGGGGCCAGAGGGCTTCCCGGAGGAGGGGGTGGCTGAATGACTGAGGCTGCCCTAGCGATTGCGAGGGGGACCTTGCAATCCCCCTGGCTCAAGGTCACGCATTGTAAATGACAATTGTCTGACTAAAGCCATCTCTCAATCACCACACTGCTGGTTCCAAACCTGGGGCCTCGTTGGCTCCTTCTCCTGATATTACCACCTTCCTCCTAAACCCTCAAAGTCCCGGGTTTGCTGGAATCACCAGAGCTGCCTCTGGTTGCAGGTCGCCAGCAGTTTGCCTGAGTTACGCTGTCTACACTGGTGCCCCAGAGGCACGCCAGCCTTGGCTCTGTCTCCAGCAGTCATGCATGCCACCAGTTGTCGCTGTTCCTCATGTTGTCTAGACTGTCACCTGTGACCACTGTTCATGTGGATATGTGTCTTTTCTATCCCGTCTACACTGGCTGCCCTGGAGAACTGTCTGTTCATGCAAAGGCCTCAAACAGCTCCTGGCACACATGCAAAAAATGACTGTCAGCTCCTATTCATCCATTTCACAAATGGGAAACTGAGGTACAGGGACCTCTTACTTAAAGTCCTATCTTCACCCTGATGCTCATGAAAATGAATCCTGGATTCCCTGAGGGGGAGGGGAGCCCGCTGGGCATTTGGGTCGAGCTGGGGGAAGCCCTCCTTGTCTGGGTACTAGAACCTCTCTCCTTCCAGTCTGCTTAGCTTTCCCTTGCTAAGGGAGTGCCCCAAACTGACAGCATTATGCGCCCGCTGCACCTCAGTTCTAAGCCCCTGGCCTGGACACCCTCCCCCACCTCAGGGCGGCTTTCTGGCCAACTCTGTTCCACCGGGTGGGAAGGAGGGTCTGCAGAGCGGCTCCGCAGGCTCCTCCCCGTACTCCTCCCCGCTCCACCCCACCCACATTCCGTCTCCGAGATCTTACCCCACCGGTCAGGATCAAGTTCTCTTTCCTGGTTCTCAAGACTTCCCACGTGTAACTGCCCCCTCGGCACTCCTCCCCCCCACCCCATAACCTTCCCTCTTTCTCTAGTCCCCATAAAATTTCTGCAATGGAGGGAATCTCCCCAGCCCCCTTCCTACCTACTCTTTGCTTACCCCGGGGCTCCTCCCTTTTGTCTCCGCCCCACGCCCCACACCCCGCCCCTGCTCACCGAGCACGCGAAGCCAGGTGAGGGCGCTCCCGCTACCCTGCGGGAACGTGGCGAACTCGCAGGTGTAGTTGGCTTCGTCTTCGGCACGCAGCCCACGCACCGTCAGCGATGCGTCCAGCAGCTGGGCGCCCGGCTTGGCCACTGCGAACTGCAACCGCCCGGGCTTCTGGAAGCTGGGGCCCTGGTCGGGGTGGAAGACCGCCACGCTGTCGGCCTCCCCTGACCGTTCGCGCCGCATCCAGGTCACCTGCGTCACCTGCACGCCGGGCTCCAGAGGCTGCAGGTTGCAGGGCAGCGTCAAGCTCTGGTTCAGGAAGCCGCGAACCTGGCTGGGCGCCTGCACCACGATCTTCCGGGACCCTGCGGGGAAACAGGGTTGGGTGGGGTGTCAGGCCGGGGGCCCAGGTCTGCATGGGGAGAGGCCGCAGAGGCCACTCACCTGCCTGAGAGGGGGCTCTGGAGCCTCTTACGGGAGTCGGGGGGTCGGGTCATAGTCGAGGTAGTGGCGGGGTGAGGGGGGCTGACTGTTCAGCCACTGTGTCCTCACTGCTTCTCTGGGCTGTTAGCACCATATTTTCTGCTATTTATCACCCTATTTCCTCAAAGTCAGCATCATCAGTTTTCAGTTGTAATCTTTTGTGCCTCTTCCTAGCACCAGGTTCTTTCATTACCTCAGCATCATCAGTTTTAGGGTTCCACCAAGACTCTGTCATTAATAGCAGGGCTCTGTCTGTGGTTAGCACGTCCTGGGATTAGAGGTGGGAGAATGGAGCTCTTGGTCTGAGACTCCATGAGGGATGGAGTCCCACGCTGCCCCACGCTCCCCCCCAGCCCCCTGCACCGCACCCAGACACAGCGCCGCCAGGCCCGAGAGCTCTAAGTGCAGCAACGTGTACTTGGCCGGGCAGCCGACCTTCTGGGGAAGGACTGGCATCCGCCCTGCTTCAAGTGGGAGAAAAGTGGGACGAAGCTGACCGGGGTTGAGGGGGTCGCCAGCACGGAGGCCAGGCCTTCTGAAACCACCCTGCCCTGAGGCCATGTTCGGGCTCAAAGGCTTTGGGCCTGGCTGTGCTGAGAGTCACACTTTCAAGTGAACCCAGCTGTGGAGACCCCATTCCCGGCCACCCTCGGAACACGGCCCCTGCAGGCTAATTCCCGGCCAGACCCCCAGGCACCTGGAACTCCCATAGAGACCCCCGGCCCTCCCTAAACCTGAACACTGAGGGGGAAAGGAATCTATGACATAGGGTGTTGCTACTACTTTGGGAGAGCCCGGGCTGGGACCCTGGTACAAAAGAAGAGGTGAGGAGAGACCAAGGGCTTTGGCTCTCTTCAGCTCTCTCTGCTGTGGGGCTTTAGGCAGTTTATTTAACCTCGTTTATAAAATGGGACTAACTGGCGAACACTCAGGGTCGCTTATAGCATCAGGGGTGTTCTGAGTCCTTCACACATTTCTCAGCATTTCAGCAACTTTGTAAAGGGGGAAACAGAGGCACAGTGTCACTGGCTCCAGGTCACACTGTGAGTAGTCGGCATGTGGGATCTGAACGTGTCATCAGCAGACAGAGTGCAGAACTCTCCCACCAGGCTCTCCATGAAAATCTATCTGGGCCACTTAGTAGGTCCTCAGCATGCCCTGGCTCTATTGATATTAATAAGGACAATGGCGTGCATTCTTATTAATGATTTTTTTTTTAAAGATTTATTTATTTATACATACAAGCTGGGGTACAGGCCAGAGGCGTGGGGGCGGCGAGAGGGTTCACCAGAGACAGAGTGGGGAGCAGAACAGGCAGATTAGAAATACACTGCTGAGGGGAGAAGCGGGTGAGGCAGGAGAGGTCTGCCACACCATGTGGGATTCTCCCTGGCCGGGCATCGAACTCGCATCGCCGCTGCTGACAGCTCCACAGCACAGCGCTCAACCGCTGCGCCACCAGGGAGGCCCGCATTCTTATTAATGATAATAGAAAAGCAGAAGGAGGAGTTCTTTGAGCCCCAGCCCTGCCACTCACTAGCTATGGACTTTGCATGGGCGGCTTCACGCCCTTGAGCCCCAGTTTCATAATCCAAAGGGGTGATTGTGACTTAATGAGGCTGTTGCAAGGACTCACAAGTGAAATCTGTGTCAAAGTGCTCAGCAGACGCCGATCACTGCTGTTACTAATGTGAAGAAGAGGAAGCCAGGAGGCCAGGTGGGACGCAGGGGGTGCCGTGTGGCAGAAGGGCACAGTTTGGACACAGGTGTTGTGGGGTGGCAGGGAGGCTAGTCCAGGTTGGAACACTGGTGCCGCCACTGACTTGCTGTGCAGCTCTGGGCAAGGCAGTGCCCTCTGATGGTTTCCTCCACTGGGGGGCAAAGTCTTCTCCCTGGTGAGGTTGCCGGGGGTGAAAGGGCCTTTCTCTGGGCAGTTCCCGGGTGATACAACATCTATCAAGCACCTCGATGTGGCCACCTCCAACCCTTTCCATGCCCCACGAGGCAAGTTCTAGTGTCTCAAGCCTCCGCACAGCGGGCACGTGGCCTTGCACGTGGTCAAGCCCTGGCCTCAGGGACCGGCGTGAGCAGCAGAGCTTGTGCCCAGACCTGGGCCTGCTCCACCCTGTGTCCAGAGCTCCTGTCCCGGAGTGTGTGTGTGTGGGAGGGGGGCGGGGCGTCTTCTGTTCGGTCCCTTTGTCTCTGCTACTTCCTTCTGGGCACCTCCGCAGGTCACTTCCCTATCTGGGCCTCTAATCTTTTTTTTTTTGTTTGTTTAAAGATTTATTTATTTATGCATACAAGCTGGGGTACAAGCCAGAGGCGTGGGGCGGCGAGAGGACTCAGCAGAGACAAAGTGGGGCGCAGAACAGGCAGAGCGGCGGAAATACCCTGCTGAGGGGAGCAGCAGGCGAGGCAGGAGAGGTCTGCCGGGCCATGGGGGATCCCCCTAGCCGTGGAGGCCCTGGGCCTCTATACTCTTGCTGTGAGCAGGAGCCGGGTCCCAAGAGGAGCCGTGCTAGGAATCTCCTCGAGAGGCTTTAGACCGATGGCTCTCTCTGAACTCTTAAGTCTGGGTTTCCTCTTTGGAGTGCGAGAGAAACACCCCATGTTTGGAGAATCACCCTTTAGGAAGTGGTGAGGTGAGGGACTCCAGATTCCTCGAGACCATACTCAGTATTACAATCGTTCACACACTGTCACTGTTCCCACAGAGGACGCCTGCCCTTGCTAGCATCCTCCAAGACGGAGCCTTGAAAGTGGGAGCTCTGGAACTCACTGAGTCAAACAGGTTCTCTCTTACCCTGACCGTGATGAGATGACACCATCACAGGTGAAAAGGAATCAACCTGACTCAGCCTCCACAAATGAACGCCCCCCCCAGACTGCTTTCTTCCCATGGAGGACTGTGGAGGAACATCGGCCCCTGACCTGTCCCCCAGGTGATTAAGAAAGACATCTCTGTCGACTGCGCCAAAAAGACCCCACCCGGAAGACACACCTGTCAGCAACACAAACATCTGAAACTAATGACCTTAAGCTCAGATACTCAACTTCCCAGCTTGATCCTGTAAAACTCTCCCCTGCTGCCTCTCATGAGACACACCTTGATGGGGGAGGGGGGGCCTTGGTGGGGGACCCAGATCCCGAAGTCTATTCTCAGCCAAACTCATTCTTACCTGTATAGCAGGAGATGGGGGCGGGAGGCCGAGGAGTATGTGCTCAGGTGTGTTGGTGGAGGGTGAAAAAAAATGACAGACACTGAGTGTCAGAACAAACAAAAGAAGCCCTGGTGGCGCAGCAGTTAAGCGCTGCGCTGTGGAGCTGTCGAACACGAGTTCGAAGCCTGGCCGGGGAGATTCCCACATGGCGCAGCAGACCTCTCCTGCCTCGCCCGCTGCTCCCCTCTGCTCCCCTCAGCTGTGTATTTCAGTTGATCCACCTGTTCTGCTCCCCACTCTGTCTCTGGTGAACCCTCTCGCCACTCCACACCTCTGGCATAAATAAATAAATCTTTAAAAAAAATAAGAAAGAATAAGGAAAAAAGAAAGTAAAAAATATGTAGCTGATGATGGAATGCACACATGCCTGGTGAAAGGGCTACCATGGTCAAACCAATTAAATATCTATCTCCTCCAAAAAAAGGACATAGCAGCCTGATTATTTCTGTTACTCAGGTAACTTTCCTGAACTCACATGCTGAAAGCTGTTTGAAACCCCCAGCCGGGTGAATTTTAGAGGTGTCGCCCCAACACGTGGCATAGTGAGTGTGTGTGATGAAGGAGTGAGCCTCCCTTAGGGGCAGACACGGGGGATCGCAAGTAGAAGGAAGTTGGGACCACCGCCCGCCCCCAGCAGCCTCCCTGTGTTCTGCGGGCTCCTGCGGTCTGGGGAGAAAGGGTATGGCGAGCGGTACCGGTACCGGTACCGGTACGAGCTGCGGTGTTCGGGTAGTGAGTCACCCTCAGCTGATTTTTTTCTCCTGACGCTGACTCGTCCTTTGGAAATTTTCCCTATGCCACTGAAGTCTAGCGGCTTTTGGGGCGACTGAAAGAGGGTCCTGCCCCGGCCCCTATTTCTCCATCCCTGGGGTGAGGGGAGTGGGTGGCAGAGGGCAACGCACTCAGCTTCGGGGACCCCAGGAATCAGTGACCCGACTGAAGGGCGGGGACGGGCGGGGTGGGGGCGCAGGGGCGGCGGACGGCGCGGGGTCACTCACCGGCTCCTGGGGGCGCCCCGGACATCCACAGCAGCAGCAGCAGCAGCAGCGCAGGCGGCGGCCGCGCGGAGGCCGCGGTCCCGGCCATGTTGGGCTTCCCCACCGGCCCCTCCGTGCGTCGGGCACCGACTGGTTCTGCCCGCGGCGCTGCCACTTGCCGAGAATTTTGAGCTCAGCCCAGGAATGCCCCGGAGGCCGGAGGCTGCGCGCAGCGCCTGAGCCCGGGGTGGGACGGGAAGTTCCGACCTTTCACTTCCAGAGCCGGGCTGGAGACCTGGGCTGGGGCCCCCGGCGCGCCGGCGCCACTGATCCCGGAGGATCGCGGGAGGGCGTTGGCGGAAGAGGGGCGGCGCCTCCTTTGACAGACCGGGAAACAGGCGGAGACAATCAGCGACCTTCTAAAGCCTTTGGCTATCCTGAGATTTAGTCTTTTAGTAGGAATCGATCCTGCCGGTCTTTTTTTTTCCCCCAAGATTTCTTTATTTATGCATACAAGCTGGGGTGCAGGCCAGAGGTGTGGGGGGGGGGTGAGAGGATTCACCAGAGACAGAGTGGGGAGCAGAACAGGCAGATCTACTGAAGTACACTGCTGAGGGGAGCAGAGGAAGACAGGAGAGGTCTGCTGAGCCATGTGGGAAGCTCCCTGGCTGGGGATCGAACTCCTGCTGCAGTGGCTCTGGATAGCTTCATAGGGCTGTGCTTAACCCCTTGCGCCACCAGGGAGGTGCCGTTCTGTCCGTCTTAACCAGCTGCTGCCCTTCCACTCTGGGTCAGCACCTGGTTTGGAATCAGACAAGACTTGGCTTGTGTGGGCAAATTGCCTCTCTTCTTGGGGCCTCAGTTTCCTTCTCTGCAAAATGGGAATGTTAATAGCCTCACCGGAGAGTTTGGAAGACTTAAGCAATTGCTTAGCCCTATTCTTGGTATATATACTTTGCACTCAACAAAGAGCAGTTATAACAGTAACCATTAATATTACTTTCAGTTATCATCAAATATAGCGTTGATAAGGATGTTTCATTTATCCTTCATTTAACATTTAACATGAGCCAGGTGGTGTTCTAGGCACTGGGAACGCTGAAGAAAATAATACAAACAAAACCCGCTGCGTTCACCTTCTGTAGGGAAACACACCTTTAACAATCTAATACACAGAACACTGTAGTGTTTGGAGGTGATAATGGTTAAGGAACAACATAGAAGGGTGGCGGAGGGAAGAAGGAAGGGGAGGAGGAAGAGAAACAGAAATATAGAGACAGTAGACAAGCACCAGAGAGATGGGACAGAGGCACAGGGCCTGACAGTGAGAGGAGAAAACTGAGAGGCAGCAGAGAGTCCCAGCGCGTCACATGCTCAGACAGAACCCGGGAGACTTCTTTGTCCCCAGTAGTGTCCATCCTGGCTATGGTCACCACCAGGTCCACTAACAGCTGTGATCCTTGTTCTGTGTCATCCCTTTATCTTCCTAGAAAATTCCTCCTTTGGACTTTGGCTAATTTGGAGCCCCCTATCCCCCAGTGCCCCTCTGCCTGGGACCAAATATCAGATCTGTCCATGCTGAAGCATATAGGTAATTTTTTTTAAAATTTATTTTTCAATAAATTTTATTTATTTAATGGGGTGTAGGCCAGAGGTGTGGGGGTGTATGAGAGGATTCACCAGAGGCAGAGTGGGGAGCAGAGCAGGTGGCTCTACTGAAATACACTGCTGAGGGGAGCAGTGGGTGAGGCAGGAGGGGTCTGCTGCGCCATGTGGGAAGCTCCCTGGCTGGGGATAGAACTTAGGCCCTCGAGGTGATAGAGACTTAACCCCTAGGCCATCAGGGAGGCCCCCTGTAGGTAAATTTTTCTGAATGGAAACATGGCATTTGGCTTCTGGGAAATCTGTGACTTTTCGGATCTCTGTTCTGGGCTGCTGAGTTATTTCTGACTCAGGAATCTGGCTGCTGCTGCAGCCATGACGTCATCTTCCGGGGTTTCCCTCTCCTCCTAGGGCTTCCCACACCACGGTGACTCCAGCAGTCTCCTCTCAGGATGTCAGAAGCTGTCCCATCCCCCGCCAATGTTTGGATTTCAGATTTGGAGCCCACCCACACCCCATACTCTGCCTCTTACCTACTGGGCATCTGACTCCTCAGCAGTAGCAGGAATGGGGGTGATGTTCTGTCTGCAGCAAAATCTAGTGGAAGCTGCCTGATAGGAGGAAAAAAAATCTCTCAGGTAGTGAGTTTAATCAGAGACCTAAGGAAGTAAGCTCTGCAAATGCCTGGGGAATATGTATTTCAGGCACAGGGAACAGCAAGTGAAAAGGCCCCGAGGCAGAAAACAGCAAGTGGGAAGGTCCTCATGTAGAAAACTGCTTGAAGACTGGAAGACCAGCAAAAGCCCCAGTGTGGCTAGAGTAGAAAGAGTGCTGTGGAGAATAAGGAATAGTTCAGGTTGGCCTGAGGGGTCCATTCCAGTCATGTGTCGCTTAGTGACAGGAATACAGTCTGAGGAGTGAGCAGCACACGATTCTGACCTCGGCCAGATGGCACAGTCTATCGGGCCCACTGTGGACATGAGGCACTTCCTCGACTAAAACATCATTAAGGGACTTGTGATTATATTCCTGGACCTTGTAAGTCACGGCTCCATATTTCCCCCTTTTTTTTTTTAAGATTTATTTACATATGCATACAAGAACTGGGGTGTAGGCCAGAGGTGTGGGGTGGTGAGAGGATTCACCTGAGACAGAGTGGGGAGCAGAACAGGCAGATTGACTGAAGTCCACTGCTGAGGGGAGCAGCGGGCAAGGCAGGAGAGGTCTGCTGCTCCCTGTGGGACGCTCCCTGGCTGGGGATCGAACTCGTGCTGCGGTGGCTGCGGACAGCTTCATAGGCCGAGACTCAACCCGTTGCGCCACCAGGGAGGCCCTCGATATTTCCCTTTTATGGAGATGGGAAGGCTTTGCAGAGTTTTGAGCTAGAGTGTTACTGGATTTGATTTAACAGGATCCCTCTGGTGACTGTGTATGGAACAAGCTCTAGGAGGGGTGAGGGTTGAAGGTTGAGGTCAGGAGCCCATTGGGGAGTAAGGGACATCTCCGAGCAGGCTGGTGGCAGGGGAGAGGAAGGAGACGTGCTTGGATTTGAAGGTATTTTGAAGGTAGACACCCAGGCGTGGCTGACAGACTAGTTGTGCGTCATGAGAGAAATCTGTCCTTCTCACCAATGACTCCTAGGTTCTGAAGAGAGGAGGTGACTTTGACTAAAATAGGGACAAGGCAGGAGCAACGGTTTGGCGGGGGTCAAGGTCGGCTGATCATACCTGCATGCTTCTGTGTGTCTCTCGGTCAAGACTTTAAAGTCCCTGGAGCCAGTTCTAGAGTTTTCTTCACTCAAGTGCTGAAACAGCTATTGAACGAATGATTTGGTGAATGGATATTGGCCCCTTAGAGTTCTTTGGAGTTCATTGCGTGGCTGCCTTGGTTTTCCAACCTCTTCATCCCAAAGAATCATCCGGAAGCTTGTCTAATCAAGAAAAAAATGGATTTCCTTGTGCTCTCTACCCCCATGGAAAAAATAAGTAGGAGCATTGTTCTGCCTTTTCCTGCTTGAGCCACACGTCTTTGTGGTCTACCCAGATAAGGGCCTAGCCTCATTCATTCATTCATTTGTTCGTTGATTCATTCAACCATACACGAACACGTCATTAATTCTGCACTTGTTTTCTCTGGTGTTTTCCAGCCCTTCACACTGGCGAGCTGAGCCGTCCGGAGTCGCCCTCTCCGCCCTTTCCGGCTTGCGTGACTCCGTCAGTTCCCTACTTCCTCCAGGCTCACTTGCTAGGCCAGACGCAGGGAACCTGTGGGGGAGAGCGAGGAAAGGGGGAGGGGAGCACAGGAAGAGGTTGGGCTGGGGGGGAGCAGGGCCTCCCACACTGACTCCCTTGCTCTACATTTCAGGTTCCCCAATGAACCGCTGACGATCCCAAGCAAGTTTTATTCATTCTCTTGCCTCCTTCTTCTCTCCTGTAAAGAGCCATAAAAACACTGGTGATGGTTCAGTAGAAATGAGTAGAAATAAGTCATAAAAGTCATTTATGGCAGCAGTTATTATCCATGTCCTGGACTTGGGAGGTCACCCCGCATGGACTCGCTGGCCCCGATTAGGAATTACTGCACCGATAGCTGAGAGCTACAGAGAGTTCCGTGGAGGGCGAGGTGTCCTGGCAGCTAAGTCTCATGGAAAACAGCAGCAACAAGCCCTGTCTGGCCTCTCTGTGGTGCCGCCATGGGGATGCACAGAGAATGGGGTGTCTGTTGGTGCTGGCTCTAATTTGCAAAAAATTGGAAAAGACCCCTCCCCTGATT
>PVIJ01018814.1:0-25349 GCA_004024925.1 Scalopus aquaticus
CAGGGGGGGGGGGGGGGAGGCGGAGGGAAGGAAGGAAAAGGGCACAGGATGGAATAGAGAACAGCGCAGGGAACCATGGAGATGGATCGCGGGTGAGTTGGTGGTGGGCTACCCAAGGGGAATACAAAAAGTAAAAGACATAAATAACAATAAAAATATATATTAAAAAAATACTTTTAATAAACAAATGCAACAACAGAATCAAAGACACCCTACTGAATGGAGGAAATTTTTTCACACCCATATATATGATAAGGGATTGATATAGAAGTTCTACAAAACAATTACACTTCTCAACAAAAAGATAACAAGCAACTCAATCAATAAATGGGCAGAAGAACTAAATAGAATTCTCCAAAGAAGACATGCAGATGGCCAACAGACATATGAAAAATTGTTCACCTTCCCTTATCATCTGGAAATGCAAATCCCAATCACAATGGGATACCACCTCACACCTGTGAGAATGGCCTCTATCAAGAAAACTACAAAAAGTTCTGGCAAGGGTGTGCTTAAAAAGGAACCTTATTACATTGTTGGTGGGAATGTAGACTGATCCAACCCCTATGGAAAGAAGTGTGTTGAGTCCTCAAAACACTACAGAATGGATTGACCATATGACCCAGTATTTCCACTAGTAGGTATCTATTCAAAGAGCATAAAAATACAATTTGAAAGTAAAACTGCACCTCTATGTTTATTGCAGCACTGTTTACAGTAAGCTTAGATATGGAAACAACCTAAATGCCCCAGAACAGATGGGTGAATCAAGAAGGTGCGGTGCATATACACAATGGAATACTACTCAGTGATCAAAAAAGATAAACTCTCAGGCCTCCCTGGTAGTGCAGCAGTTAAGCGCTGCACTGTGGAGCTGTCGGCAGCGGCGATGCGAGTTCGACGCCCGGCCGGGGAGTCCCACATGGTGCGGCAGACCTCTCCTGCCTCACCCGCTGCTCCCCTCAGCAGTGTATTTCTGATCTGCCTGTTCTGCTCCCCGCTCTGTCTCTGGTGAACCCTCTCGCCGCCCAACACCTCTGGTCTGTACCCCAGCTTGTGTGTATAAATAAATAAATCTTTAAAAAAACAAAAAGATAAACTCTTGCCATTTGTGGCAAAATGGATGGAACTGGGAGGGATTATTCTAAGTGATGTGAGCCAGAAGGAGAAAGATAAATACTAGATGGTTTTACTTACATGTGGAAACTAGAGAAACTAAACAAAGGGTAAGGCATAGGCGAACTGTAAGAATGACCCTTGAAAGCAAACTGTAGATCTGAGACACTCAGGAAGGGAAATAAGAGGGGGATTGAGAGAGAGAGAATAGAGAACTGGAGTGGGAGGCAGGATGAGGGCATGGTGGAGTTTGGTGGAGGATTGTGGGCATTTGGTGGTGGGAAAACTAGTGATCACAATTGTGGGGAGAAATCCTATATTGTGAAAAAATAAACAAGGATATTTAAATACAATAATAAATTTATTTATTTATTTAATAATTATTTATTTATGCATACAAGCTGGGGTACAGGCCACAGGCGTGGGGCGGCAAGAGGGTTCACCAGAGACAGAGTGGGGAGCAGATCGACGGAAATACACTGCTGAGGGGAGTAGCGTGCGAGGCAGGAGAGGCCTGCCGTGCCATGTGAGAATCTCCCTGGCTGGGCGTTGAACTTGCGTCGCTGCTGCCGACGCTCCACAGCGGCAGTGCTTAATCTCTGTGCCACCAGGGATGCCCCAACAAAAAAAAATTTAAATAACATAAAATAAAATCATTCAACTCATCCCAGTCTTTTGATACATTTTATTTCTTAATTTTTCCACTTATTGTGTTATGTGACATATGAAATTGCGTTCATTTTATTTGCTCAAAATAATGATTTGACATAGGTACATGTTGCAAAATGTTCAAAAAATAGAAGAACAAAATCCAATCATTCTTTTTGATTGTTTTAAAATGAGATTAAATATTTTATAGCAAAATCTACAGAGGAAGTTCATATTGACCTAGTTGTCTTGTTGAGTCATTGTTTACTGATATCTAATAGAAACAGGGTTTCTGAAGATGAAAAGCAGATAGTTTGAGAGTTCAAATCACACTTTGCTATTGGAAATTTAGGAAAGGAATAAAAATGTGGTAACTTCTAATTTCAAGTCACTCTCTTACAACTGGTCCATGATGGGTGTTAAACCATGAAGCTTGTTGTATATGGAAAAGCCCAAAGCAGCCACCTCTCTCCCCCTTCCATCTTGATTTCAAAGCCCTCTCTACATATATTTATGTCTGTTAGTTTTGCACATTTTCAGTGGAGTCATTTAGTTTTAGTATATTATCAGTTCATCCACAAATACATATATTTTTATTTTTTCATTCCCTATTTGTATTCCTATTATAACTTTCTCTTGCTAATTGCTCTTGCTAGAATACTAAGGTGAATAGTAGTGTGAAAGTGGTCATCCTAGCCTTGTACCTGATCATCAAGAAAAGGTTTCAATTTTCCACCATTGAGCAAGATGTTATCAGTGGATTTCTCATATATGATCTTAATTTTGTTGAGATATGTTCCCTGAATCTACATTTTTGAGATTTTTTGTCATAAATGGATGTTGAATCTTGTGAAATGCTTTCCCTGCATCTATTGATATTATCATATGATTTATCTTTCGTTTTGTTGATTGTGGATTATGTTGATTGATTTGCATATGCTGGACTATCTTTGCATCCCTGGAATAAATCTCACCTTGTCATGATGTACGTTTTTTGAAATTTATATATTTTTTATTATTTATATATTTTACATTATTGTCTATTTCCTGTAGATGATTGGTTCAAGAAGATGTGGTACATATACACAATGAAATACTATTCAGAATTGAAAAAAGATAAACACATGCAATTCGCAGCAACATGGATGGAGCTAGAAGGAATCATGCTCAGTGAAATAAGCCAGGAAGAAAGTTTGTTTTAATGTATTGGTCAATTCAGTTTGCAAAGATTTATGAGTGATTTTGTGCATATCTTCATCTGAGATACTTGTCTTTATTTTTTTCTTTCTTCTTATTTTTTTTGTTATGTCCTTGTCTGCTTTTGGTATAAGAGTGATGTGGAATTAATTGTATTTGGAAGTGTTCTCTTTTCTTCAATTACTTTGGAAGAGTTCGGGAAGGGTAGATATTAGTTCATCTTTGAAGATTTGGTAGAACTCACTAGTGAAACCATCTGGTCCTGAGCTTTGGTTCATTAGGAAATTTTAATTAGTGTTTCAATTTCTGCTCATAATTTTACTCTTCAATTTTTCTATTTCTTCCTGATTGAAAATAGAAGTTTGTATGGCTCTAAGAATTTGTTCATTTCTTCTAGATTACCTAATTTGTTATCATAAAGATATTCATAATTGTCTCTTAATATACTCTACATTGCTGATATATATGCTGTAACCTCTCCTCTTTAATTTCTAATGGTATTTATTAGAGGTTTTTTCTCTCTCTTCCTTTTTTTCTTAATGAATGCTGTTTGAGGGTTGTCTATTTTGTTCAGTTTTAAATGAATCAGCTCTTGGTTTCATTGATAACTTAGGCCTTTTAATTTCCATGTCATTTATTTCTGATCTAATTTTTAGCTATTTCCTTCCTTGTAGTGACTTTTTTCCTTTAATAATTTTATTGTTTTTCTACAACCCTAAGTTGCAAAGATAGGTTATTTGTTTGAGCTCTTTCTTTTTTCTTGATTCAGACCTACATTGCTAAAACTTCCTTCAGCACTGCTTTTGCTGTGTCCCATAGTGGTCTTCATTGTGTCTTCATTGTTATTGTTTCCAGTTTTTCTTCTTTTATTTCCTCACTAACCTAATGGCCATACAATAGCATGTAGTTTATTCTCCACATATTTAAAATGTTTCCTATTTTCTTTCTGTCACTGATTTCCACAATAGTTTCATGCCACTGTGATCAGAAAAGATACCCAAATAACCCCAATCTTCAAGAATTTATTCACTATATTTTCATGTCCCTATATGTAGTCTATTCACGAGAATGTTCCATGTGCACTTACAAAAAAAATGTGTGTTCAACTATTTTGTGATTGGAGTGACCTAAAAATGTCTACAATATCCATCTGTTCTAGTTTCTCATTTAGGCTGTTTCCTTAATGATTTTCTGTCTGGTTGATTGATGTAAGTGGTTGTCAAATTCCCCTACTACTGTTGTATTACTCTTAGTGTATCTTTTTAGATACACTGTATCTGTTTGTTGTTGCCTTATTGTAACCACAGGATGACCACAGGGATCACAGGTCCTCTATGGAGCTGTGCAGATGGGTCTAAAGGGAAGGAGGAGTGCTGGAGCCCTCTGTCGCTTTTTATTGGGTTAATGGTTTCTTGTAGAGAGGCAACCAGATATAGGGCAGGCAATGGGGCTGGGGGGCCGGTAGGTTGGCAGGCCTCCCAGCCCCTGGTGAATCTTCTCTTTCTCAGGCTCTCTGCTGCACACCAAACGGTCCTCTGCTCCACGCTCCATCTCTGCGGCTTCTTGCTGCTGCTGCTCTTCCTCTGCTTATAAGCCTAGTCTCTGATTCAGGTGTGCCCATTCATGCAGGCCCACACCCTACTCCAGGTGCCCACCATTAGGGATGCATGTAGGAATCAGAGGTCCATCACTGGGGGTAGGGCGGAAAAACCTGACAACTTTCTCACTTACCCTACAATCCACCGCCTCAGGATTTTTCGCCATACAATTTACACCTTCACAATCTACACATTTCCTTCAGTGGACATGAACATAACCCACAGAATTAAACAATGTATCAAAATAACAAAATACAAATAAGCCCATGCAGGGCACCAACCTATGGACAAAAGACAAGGTTTTTGGTGCAGACAAATGATCCACCAATTCATGTTGCTGGAGACACTGCTCATTCAAGGCAGGCAACCACACCACATCCACCCCCAGGATGTACTCAACTCCTGAGACTGGTGATAACTACTCTTTGGGGGTGGGGGTTATTGCCCAGTCCTCAGGGGTACTCTCTGCCATCAAGCCAATACTCGGCTTTCATAGCCACCAATGTGACACGCAGACCCTGCATTCTTTGGCTGTGGTCACCACCACCAGCCACGTTCCCCACCCATCCCCCAAGGACAGGTTCCTCAGCACCTCACCCTTATCCAAGTGAACAGGGCATCACACACAGGTGATTTTAAGAGATTCACTGGCCTTTAACAACCTTTCAGTCGCTTAACAGCCACTCAGGGCTTCCCAACCTTGGCACCAGCTTTTTCCTTAAGTTGGCTTTTATAGCTCCTCTGCCTGGCTGCCGAGAACCTCACACAAGCCTGCTCTCATGCCTGCCCCTTCCTCTATTATGGCCATTGCCCCTCTGGGCTGTGGCCCTGGGAGTGCTGGGCAGTGCACAGGCTGCTTTTGGCCACCAAGTCCCACCAGCCACCTCCTGATTCCCATCCTCTGGGGTGTATAAATGATACCTTCCATCCCCAGGGTCTCATAGTCATAACTTAGTCCATGTCCATCAGTGCTTTACTCGTTTTTTCTCATGAGTCTGCTGCTATGGACTAGTGGGTCTTCTTAGGCCATCTGCTCAACTTGAGGTCTTGTCCTGCAGTTCCTGGGCCTTGTCCACCTCCTGTGTAGCTTCTTCGGATCTTCTAGAAACTCCTGGACTCTGTGCTGATGTGGCCTCCAACGTTGTCTGGACTCTGGTCCATCTCCTGTGCATCTGTGGCACCTCCAGCATTGTCCGGTTCGCAGTCTGCCACCTCTCAGTCTCTCCTGAGGTCTTCAGAGGGCTCCATACCCATCTGTAATGAATCATTCTGCCAACTAATGCCAATTGTAGAAGGCAGGAAAACACAGGGAGCACAGGTTCTCTATGGAGATGCACAGATGGGTCTAAAGGGAAAGAGGAGTGCTGGAGCCCTCGTTGGCTTTTTATTGGGTTAATGGTTTCTTGTAGAGAGGCAACCAGGTACAGGGAAGGCAATGGGGCCAGGGGGCAGGAGGCTGGCAGGCCTCCCAACCCCTGGTGAATCTTCACTTTCACTGGCGACATCCTGTGGCCTCTCTGCTGCACCCCAAACGGTCTTCTGCTCATGCTCCATCTCTGCCACTTCTTGCTGCTGCTGCCCTACCTCTGCTTATAAGCCTAGTCTCTGGTTTGAAAGGTGTGCCCTTTCATACAGACCCACACCCTACTCCAGGTGTCCGCCATTAGGGGTGCATGTAGGCCTCAGAGGTCCATCACTGGGGGTAGGGCGGAAAAACCTGACAACTTTCTCACTTACCCTACACTTATATATATTTGTGCTTCTTTATTTGGTCCATATATGTGGGTGAGAGTTATGTCTTCCTAATTAATTGATCCCTTTATAATTATTTAATTCCCATGTCTCCTTTAGCTACCTTTTAAGCTGGAATTTTGTTTTATCTGATAAAGGTAAGTCTGTCCCTGCATTTTTAAGGGTAGCATTTGCTTGTAGGATTGTTTTCCAATCACTTACTTTGAGCCTATGTGTATCTTTGGAACTCAGATGGGTCTCCTTGTTACCAGAACCAAGCTGCCTTAGCAGTGGGAACCAGCAGGAATAGTGGTGCAGCTCACCCCGCTGATCCAGAGCAGTTGTGGCAGTTGCTCCTGCCCAGTAACTGCCGTTTTGAATGGACCAGTCAGGTGCTAGGAGCTGATGGGTAGGTCCAATAAGCTCCAGGATTGAAAAATGGTCCAATCAGACTTGTGGATGGTACTCTGAGAGAGGATATCAGCCAGGATCAGAGGGACCTGGAAGGGGGAAAAAGAAGACGAGAAAAAAATGAGAGGACGCCAGCCCCAGAGAGAGAAGGAGGCCCCTGAAGAGAAGAACAGTAGAAAATGACAACACCAGCCCCCAGGAGAAGAATGACGATGGTTCTAGACTCCGAAGAGAGAAAAAAGAAGTCCGTTCCTGGCCTCCGAGGAAGAAAGAAGAAAAGAAGCATCCAGCAGCCGTCCTCTGAGCAGGAAGAGAAGCTGAAGGACTCTGCAGAGACTGGGTCTCCAATCCTGTCTCTGACATTGCCTGAAAGGAGCACCAGAGGCCCTGGGCCTGGTGTCTCAAAGAGCTGTTTGTTGGTATAACCCAATACCTCACAAAGAGCTACCATCACCGATGCGTTCTGGGTGAGGTAGCCACCACTTGAGGATGTAGTAAGCTCTTTGTTTCCCCCATTTGTAAAATAAACCCCAGGTTTGTTGTTGTTGTTCCTGTAGCTTGAAGTCTCTCGCAATTGTGCGCGCGGGTGACAACCTACAGACAGTGACCTGTCGTCTCATCCGGCACTGAACTTTGTTGTTTTTGGCCTTTTGGTCTTTTGGCCTTTTGGGGCTTTTTGGTGGCTCTTTCCTCAGAGCCTGGCCAGTTGTGTCCTGTCTACCCTGCTTTCATCCTAGTGACAGCTAAGATTGGATTTTGCTTTCTGATCCAAATAGCTACTCTGCGCCTTTTAATTGGTGATCTTCACCCATTGTCATTTAGTGAGGTTACTGTTATATAAATATAATTGTCATTTTGCTATTTATTCTATGTATGTTTTTGTTGTTTGTTCATTTCCCTTTTTTCTCCATTGCATTTTGAAAGCTACCTTATGTGTAGTGTTTGCATCCTGTTTTGTCATCTTTTGGTATTTTTTTCTAGGGTTACTGTAGGGTAAATGAAAGAATGATCAGGATTTTCCACCCTATTGCCATTAGCATCTATGATCAACCCCTGTAGTCCTACACGCATACCTGATGGTGGGCACCTGAAATAGGGTGTGGGTATAGGATAAATGAGAATTATCAGATTTTGCTGCCCTCCCCCCAATGATGGACCTCTGCAGGCCTACAAGCATGCCTGATGGCGGGCACCTGGAGTGCGATGTGGGCCTGTGTGAGTAGGCATGCCTGAGCCAGAGACTGGGTTTATAAGCAGAAGCAGCAGCAGCAAGAGGCAGCAGAGAACAGAGCACGAAGTAGAGGCCCTTCTGTTTGGGGTACAGCAGAGAGACCACGAGACGCTGCCAGAGAGCCTGAGAGAGTGAAGATTAGCTGTCAGCCTCCCAGCCCCATTGCCTGCCCTATACCTGGTTGCCTCACTATGAAAGACTTAAAAGCCTGCCAAAGCCACTGAGGCCTCCAGAACTCCTCCTTCCCTTTAGACCCATCTGCACAGTTCCATGGAGAACCTGTGCTCCCAGTGCCATCCTGACTCTACAGTGGGCGTGCGTGAGTGGGCACACCTGGGCCTGGAGAGACTGAGCACATAAGGGCAGCATCTCAGAGGATGCCATGGCAGCAGCAGAGAACAGAGCATGGCAGCAGAGAACCATGTGGCAGAGAATGGCGGAGTACTATGGATTGTGGCAGAGAGCATTGGAGAAATCATGGGAATAGCTAAGACAACAAAGAGGCTGCTTGAACCGATGATGAGTCTACCAAGTCTGGGATGGTTGCAAAACAGTTACCATGTGTAGGGTAAAAGGGAGAGTCACCAGGTTTATCTGCCCTCCCTTCAATGATAGACCTCTACAGGCCTACATGCATGCCTGATGGTGGGCACCTGGAGTAGGGTGTGGGCATGCATAAGTGGCACACCTGGGCCAGAGACTGGGATTATAAGGAAGCAGAAGATGCAGAAGGAGAGCAGAGGCAGCAGGAGAGAACAAAGCATGGAGCAGAGGACCATTTGGGGTGTAGTAGAGAGGCCATGAGAGAATGCCAGAGAGCCCAGAAAGAGTGAAGATTTGCTGCGGGCTGGGAGGCCGGCCACCCTCCTGGCCCCCCGGCCCAAATGCATGCCCTGTACCTGGTTGCCTCTCTACAAGAGACTATTAAGAGCTTAAAAAGCCACAGAGGGCTCCAGGACTCCTCCTTTCCTTTAAACCCATCTGCCCGTCTCATAGAGAACCTGCTCCTGTGTTTTCCTGTCCCTACAGTTGGCGTAAGTCGGCAAGATAATTCAACATGGATGGGTATGGAGCCCTCCAAAGACCTCAGGAGGGACTGACGGGTGGCATCCACAAGTATGTAGTGCTTGGTGGCAGACCTCCTCTGTGTGGGCACCTTCCCAGAGGCTGCCCAAGGAGGACTAACTCCTCGGTGCAGGTGGAGAGGACTCTGCATACGGTGAGGAAGGCATTGGGAGATATGGTGCCTGCTTGGAGGCAGGGCTGGGAGTTGAGTGTGCTATCACAGCTCTGCAACGGGAGTCCAGGAGCGCTAGAAGCCCTGAAGAAGCTGCAAAGAAGGTAGACAAGGTCTCAGAGCTTCAGGACAAGACCTCAAGTTGAGACGGCCTGAGAGGACCAACCCACTATTCCATGGCAGCAAGACTCATTAGGAAAAAAAGAGTAAAGAAATGATGGACTTAGAATTCTGCCAGAAGGTGGATGTTATGACTATGGGACCTTGGGGATGGTATTATTTATACACCCAGGAGGTGAGAATCAAGGGGAGGCCGGTGGGTCTTGGTGTCCAAAAGCAGCCTGTGTGCTGCCTGGCACTCCCAGGGCCACAGCCTTGGGAGAAGCAATGGTTAGAGTAAAGGAAGGGGCAGACATGAGAGCAGCCTTATGTGAGGTTCTCTGCAGCCACTTAAGGCAAAAGCTGGTGCCAAGTTTGGGAAGCCATGAGTGGTTTCTAAGTGACTGAAAGTTCATTAAAGAAGGCCAGTGAGTCTCTTAAAATCACCTGTGTGTGATGCCCTGTTCACTTGGATAAGGTTGAGGTGCTGAGGAACCTGTCCTTGGGGGACAGGTGGGGAACATGGCTGGTGGTGGAGACCACAGCCAAAGAGAGGATTCAAGAGAGGCCACATGTGGAGCTTGTATCCACGGATCCCAGACCCATGTGCATGTGCAAAGGGTTGGCCTGAGTGCAGGCGTCTGCTCGTCCCATTGGTGGCTAGGAAAGCCGAGAATTGGAGTGACGGCAGAGAGTACCCCTGGGGACTGAGAGAAAACTCCCCAAAGAGTGTTTCATCAATCTCAAAAGTTGAGTACATCCTGGGGGTGGATGCACTGTGGTTCCCCTCTAGAAAGATCAGTGCCTTCGGCAACATGAATTGGTGGATCATCTGTTGGTGCCAATAATCTTGTCTTTTGCCCATAGGTTGGTGCCATGCCTGGGCTTATTTGTATTCTGTTTTGTTGCACTGTTTACTCATATTCACAAGAGAAACTTGTGTAAAATTGTATGGTGTAAAAACCTGATGTGGTGGACTGTAGGGTAAATGAGAGAGTTAATCAGGTTTTTCCACCCTCCTCTCAGTGATAGATCTCTGCAGGCCTACATGCATGCCTGATGGCAGGCACCTTGAGTGGGGTGTGGGCCTGTGTGAGTGGGCATACCTGAGCCCAGAGACTGGGCTTATAAGCAGAGAAGGAGTGGAGGCGGTGGCGGCGGCGGCGGCAGAAGCAGAGGCAGCAGAGAACAGAACAGAGAGAGGCCACGAGACACCACCAGAGAGCCCAGAAAGGGTGAAGATTTGTCAGGGGCTGGGAGCCTGTCAGCCTCCTGGCCCCCCAGTCCCCTGAGCCTGCCCTGTACCTGGTTGCCTCTCTACATGAGACCATTAAAAGCTTAAGAAGCCACCGAGGGCTCCAGGATTCCTCCTTTACTTTTACCCGTCTGCGCAGCTCTATAGAGAACCTGCTCCTGATGTCCTCCTATCCCTACAGGGATCATCAGCTAATGGCCCAAGTTCTCCAGGGCAGTCCCATTCACTTTTAAGCCTCTCAACCCTGCCTGTCAAGCAAGGAATGGCGGCTTAGTTGTTAAATTTAACAATGATGCCATAAGAAGAAGTGGGGGAAATGATCCTTTTTTAAAATAATTATTTTTTTCTTACATCGTTGTAGTCACCATAATTCACCACTGTATCACCCATGAACCATCACCATATTCCCTTCTGTTCATCCCGCCCCTGTTTTGCACCCCTTACCCCCTCATTTGCTGCATGCCTCAGATCTAAGGTCAGCTTGTTAGTTTTGACCTTTTGTTTTGTTTTTCTATATTCTACATTAAGTGAGACTGTTACTGTAATTTAAGGTTTTCAGGTCTAGTTCTCTGGCCAGCAATAGATTCCACATTGTGGCAGTGAGAGCACTGAGTCCTAACCACTAGACTATCATGGGCTGGTGTCTGATGAAGCAGAAGCAGGAACTTCACTGACTCTCAGGTGAGCAAGAGAAAAGAGGCAAATTTGTTTAGAGAAACTGATAGAAGGGAAAGTTTATTAAGGAGAAAAGAAACAAAGTGGGATTCCCAGGCCCATGGAACCAGGCCTTACAGGTGCAAAAAAAGCTGCAATGGAGTCATGCCTCAGGGAATATAGACCTGCTTTCCCTAATTATTCTAAAGCCCCATCATTCTCTTTGTGATTGACTAGTTCTCAGTGATCTCACTCTGTTCTAATGTCTCTGTGTCATAAGTCTTGCATCCCAGCCCTTATCTTAGAGTACTTTTTTCTTTATTGCCCTTGTTTGGGAATGTCCTGTTAGTCCTCCTTGGAATTTGCTCCCCTTGTATCTGGAGTCTCCCTTATTCCTCACAGGCTTATTCTGACCTTAGAAGCTATCTGATTGCCCTATGACTCAAGATCATCCGACATTTAGATATTTATCTTTTTCCTTCCGACTTTTAGGCTAACATATTTCCTTACTGCTCAATCTATGTTAAAACAAATGGCATGAGTTTGGCTTTTTTGATCACTGAGTAATATTCCATTGTATAAATATACCACGACTTTTTGATACATTCTGCTCTTTTAGAGAATTTGGGTTGTTTCCACATCTTGGCTATTATAAACAGTGCTGCAATAAACATAGGTGTGTAGGTTTCCTTTTGAATTGTGTTTTTGTGTCCTTTGGGAAATTTCCTAGGAGTGGAATTGCTAGGTTATACAGTAGATACATTTTTATTGTTTTGAGGAGACTCCACACAACTTTCCATAGTGGCTAGACCAGTGTACATCCCCACCAGCAGTGTAAAGAGGGTTCCTTTATCTCCAACATCCATTCCAGCATTTGTTGTTTCTGCTTTTTTTTTTTAACGTGGGCCATTTTTACTGGAGTTAGGTGGTATCTCATTGTGGTTTTATTGGGGGGGAGAGGATGTCCTGAATGAACTCTACAACTCAGGTTTTGTAGACTCCACCCCCAGCCCAGGTCAAAGAGATCCAAGGCACTAAGGACTGCAAATTCCATAATGTTATCACCACTGAAGGGAAGATTATTGGGAACTAAGGGTGGAGTTAAGCAGTCAAGCATGATATATAACCAGAAACATGTTGGGGTTTGGGTGGTTGGTTTTTCGCCGGCCTTCAGTGTGCTCTTATGGTCCCAGCTCAGCGGGACTGGTAGGACTGTTGAGAGCAAGTAGCAAGCTTCATTTGAGTGTTCGCCCTCAAAAAGCTTTATTTTATGCTCATCACTTAAAGTAACACTATACAAGGGGAGCCAAACCCAAAGTACCTCGACTAAATTCTACAACACAAGGTGTCTTAGTCCAGGAGTCCAGCAAAGGGCTCCAGGGCATGGAATCATCGGTGGTGAGGGTTTGTAGTGCAATGGGTCATGCAGGATGATGGTTGCCTTGGAGAGGTCAGTGGCTGGAGAGCAGATAAAGTCCAAAGGGAGCAGTGAGCTAAGCCTTTCCAGATGTGCTCTCAAGCCAGTCTCTGAACTGCTCTGGCTTACAGCCAGAATTTGGTCTCCTTTTATACAGGTTTTATCATATGTGCTCAGTGCAGCTGTTCATTATCGCTGCAGCTGTGAGCTTGGCATAACTGGTCGCTATCAGTTACAGCTTGGTCGCTTACGTCATCAACCTGATGCCTCTTGCTTATCTCTGCCAACTTATGCTTGCAAGTTTGTTTTCATTAAGAATTATTTTTTATTTATTATTATTATGTTCATTACAAAGACACATTCACCAATTTATCTCTGTTTTTCTCCCTGAGTTATTCCTCTCTTCATTTCCCCTTTTTGTAAATAAACCTTTTATTAACCTTTTTGTTTGTGCCTGCAGTTGGGTCTCATAAGTTTTTTTTTTAATTGCACGATGAGGACCCATATTCAGGCCAACCCATTTCACATTGGGGTTGCCCTATAACAGTTTTGATTTGCATGTCCCTGATAACTAGTGATGTTGAACATTTTTTCCTATTCCTATTGGCCATTTGCTTTTCTTTTTGGAGAAGTGCCTTTTTAGTTATTTTGCCCATTTTTTGATTGGGTTGCTTGCTTTGTCTTTGTTGAGTTGTGCTTCCCATTCTTCTGGGTGCCTATGGAGAATGGATTACTTTTTTTACCCCCCTTTTGTTCTTGAATGTCCTGGAAAATTGCTGGTGTCATATAGCTGATTCAAAGAGTCTGGGTTTTCTAAAAGCTTGTTATCAGTCTTTTATTAGTATTTTTTATGAGAGAGGTTGATCCCAGCCTCTATTCCATCATATTGTTGATGTCGTCTCCCAGGAAATGATTTTAAAGAGATCCACATGAGACACACATCACAATCAACTCAAAATCAAATACAGAAAATCTTGAAATCATAAAGAGATGATTCCACATTTAAAAGAAACACCCACAAAATGTAAACGATATAAATAACAATAAAAATATATATTAAAAATAAAAAAAAGAATATGCTATTTCTCAAAAGAAATACTATGGGTCAGAAAGAACTGGAATAACGTACTTAAATGAAGAAAAATCAAACTGGATTATTATTATTTTATTTTTAAATGTGTTTATTGTTATTGAATTGCAATTGTTTTACATTCCTGCTAGTGGTTTGCCAGTATAGGATTTTTCTCCTCAGGTATAATCACTGTGCCACTCTTACCAACAAAGCACCCATAGTCCTCCATTATAGTGCAATGTTCTTTCCCTTAAATTGCCCCATTCTAACCCCTACCCAACATCTCTGAAAGCTAAACATCTATGGTAAGCTTTCAAGGGTTGGTTTTAAAAATTGTATTTGTCTAATCCTTCACTTGGTTTTTCTATTTTCCATATATAAGTGACACCATCCAGTATATATCTTCTACTTCTGGCTTAATTTGCTTAGTTTAATCCTTTCCAGATCTATCCATGTTGCCACAAATGGCTTGAGTTTATCTTTTTCAACTATTGATTAGTATTCCATTGTGAATATATACTATATCTTCTTGATCCATTCATCTGCTTGGGGCCACTTAGGTTGTTTACATATACTGGCTATCATAAATAGTGCTTCTATGAGCATAGGAGTACAGGTTTCATTTCAAATTAGTGGGCCTCCCCGGTGGCGCAGCGGTTAAGTGCTGCGCTGTGGAGCTGTCGGCAGTGGCGACGCGAGTTCGACACCCGGCCAGGGAGAATCCCACATGGTGCGGCAGACCTCTCCTGCCTCGCCCGCTGCTCCCCTCAGCAGTGTATTTCTGATCTGCCTGTTCTGCTATCCGCTCTGTCTCTGGTGAACCCTCTCACCGCCCCACACCTCTGGCCTGTACCCCAGCTTGTATGTATAAATAAAAAATAAATAAATAAATCTTCATTTCAAATTAGTGTCTTTGTATTTGTGGGGAGGTAGATAACTAGGAGTGGAATTGCTGGAATGTATGGCAGACCCATTTTTAGTCTTTTGAGAAAATTCACACTGCTTTCCACAGGATCTGGACCAGATTACATTCCCACTAACAGTGGGAAAAAAAGTTCCTTTTTCTTCAAACCCTCACCGACACTTGTTTCTGGTCTTTTTGATATGGGCCATTTGAAATGTTGTTGTTTTTTTTTAAAGATTTATTTATTTATACATACAAGCTGGTGTACAGGCCAGAGGCGTGGGGCGGCGAGAGCATTCACCAGAGACAGAGAGGGGAGCAGAACAGGCAGATCAGAAATACACTGCTGAGGGGAGCAGCGGGCAAGGCAGGAGAGGTCTACCGCACCATGTGGGATTCTCCCCGGCTCGGCGTCGAACTCGCATCGCGAGCTGTCAACAGCTCCACAGCGCAGAGCTCAACCGCTGCACCACCAGGGAGGCCCTGAAATGTTGTTAAGTGGTATCTCATTGTGGTTTTTATTTGCATTCCCCTGATAAGTGTTTATGAACATTTCTTCATGTGCATATTGGCCATCTGTATACATTCTTAGCAGAAGTGCCTATTTACATCCTTTGTGCAATTTTTGATTGGTTATTTTGTTGTTGCCTGTTTAGTTGCATGAGTTCTTTGTAGACCTTGACATAAGTCCCTTGTCTGATATTTAGTTGCAAATATTTTATCCTATTCAGTAGGGTATCTCTTCATTTTGGTTATGTTGTCTTTTGTTGTGCAGAAGCTTTGTAATTTGATATAGTCCCAATTGTTTACATTTTCTTTGCTTTCCTTGCTGCTGGAGACAAATCCATAAAGATATTGTGATGACAATTTCTCAAGGGAAACCAGGAGGCACTCAGAGAGGTGGAGAGAGGGAGATTTATTTATTACACTGGTGGGCTCAGTGGTATAGCTCTCCAAAGACTGAACCCTGAATAGCAGGGATGGTAAGGTTTTATACAGTTTGTATACAGAAACTTTTTATGCTTGAGCTACAGAGAAGAATATGAGGAAGGTGTGCCAGTTTGATTTTATCGGGAACTTTTTCAGAACACCAGAAAGGGGTCATGATAACCATAACCATTATTGTGGACAAGTTGTTCAGCAGCCCTTAGTATCTTCCCACTTCATTTCTGCCTTTTGATACCTCTGCAATGTGCTAAGGAGTATCACTAGGGACGGAGTCTAAGGGCTGATACTGTCTGACCAGCATCTGGAGTTTAATAGCCTCTAAGCAGGACTGGATAAACCAGGGAACCTAATTAAAAAGGCAATGCCCCAGAGCAAACATCAAAAGAATAGAGAAAAGGGGACCCATGAGGGGAACAAGCCAGGGCAGGCCATGGCCTAATGAGACATAGGGCAAGTTAGGATAACACTGGTCAACAGTGAGATCATAACTGACTTTAAAAGGCCCTAATCTGTAGTATCTTGGTGCGCTGAACATGAATATAACCCAGAAAAATTTTTATTAGCTCTTGTTATGAAGATATTTCATGTAATTCATTTTATATGTTTCACTGTGTAAATTTATCCAGTAGGAATGCAAGAACATCCTAAATCAGCCTAGAATGATGTAATATTGCATCGCATTGCATAATACCATCATGCACACATCATCCAGAGTTGATATCATAATTTTCTGATGCAATGCAATACTACTGCCAGGCAGCTGCTGAAGTAAACTGACATCAGCTATGTGCACTATGTAAAGCCCTGTCGGAAAGGTTGAGCATTGAAAATATTTCAGACTTTGTGCGAGACAGTTTAAGCTTCTGTTCCATAGAACTGTTGTTATTTTATCCATTTAGGCACAATACAGAACAGTCATGCCTCAACAGCACTTCAATAGCCAGGACAATTTCTGCTCTATTTGTGAGGCAGTGACATTTGCCAACCAGAAGAAAAGTCTCACTTCTCAAGTGAAGGCTTATCATCTTTACTTTGGATGCAAGGTCGGTGACCAAGACAAGCCTTGGGCCCCGCATATGTGCTGTGCTACATGTACAACATAGATTTCACAGTGGTTAAATGGCAATAGACCACCAATGCTCTTTTCAGTCCCCATGGTGTGGAGAGAGCCAAGCAACCACACAAAGGACTGTTACTTCTGCTTGGTTCCTCCTCTTTCCGGTGGAATAACAAAGCAAAAGAAGATGAGAATAGTCTACCCAAACATTCCATCTGCATTGAGATGACCGGTTCAACAACTTGCTGCAGGGTGATGCAAAACAAGCATGGAATGCTTTTCGCCTAGTGTCTACAGACTTTCTTGGGAATGTTAGGGCAGAAAACTACAAGGAACTAGTAGAAGACATGCTGATGCAGTATCAGAAATTTGGCTGCAATATGTCTCTAAAGATCCACATCCTTCATTCCCATCTGGATTTCTTCCCTGAAAACTGTGGTATGGTTAACGATGAACATGGCGAATGTTTTCATCAAGATATCGCATCAATGGAACAAAGATAGCAGGGAAAATGGTCCACTACAATGCTGGCTGACTACTGCTGGACACTCCCTAGAGATGCTCCTGAACAGCTGTATGAGAGACAAGCGAAGAAATCTAAGAAGTAGTCCATGACTTGAATTTTTACAGGTGTTAACTGTAGGCCTATTACTACTGGCATGCATTTCATGATGTAAACATCAATTTGTTGCAGATTACAGAACAACTAGAGCTGAAATTAGAATTTGACTGTCATGTTCATGTTGAGCACATAAAAATTGATGGGAAATGTCTAATTTTATTTCAGTGATATGACTTTTGTAAAAATTTGTTGACCACTGTAACCAGGTAGCTTCAAGGACAGAGCAGGCAGGGGCCTCAGGTAGTTAAAAGAAGTAAAGAGATAAGGGCAACAAATTGAATAATAGGGGATCCAGAATAAGAGCAACAAGAGTAAGAGGGGAAGATACAGAAATGAGGGCAATAAATACCAAAAGGAGCTAATTCAATTCCCCAAGACTAGTGGCAACAAGGAAAACAGGACACTCCAGATCAAAGATGATCAAAGAAAGTATGTCAAAAGATAAGGGCTGTGATGCAGGAAGCTCCCCAGTACAGTAGCAGATTAGGTAAGACCACCGAGAACTAACCAAACATAAAAACGCTAATGAAATTTTAATAATGAGGGAAAGAAAGTATATATTCCTAAAGCACAACTCCACTTCGGCTTCCTTGCTTCTCCCTGGCCTGATTACACTGGCCTGGGAGTCCCACTTTATTTCTGTTCTTTTTCTCTCTAATAAACTTTTTCTTTCTCTAAACAATTTTGCCTCCTTTCGCTTGTTTGCCTGAGCATCAGCGAAGTTCATGCTGCGGCTTCATGTAATACCAATCTTGGTAGTCTGTAGCCGGGACTCAGTGCTGCCCCTGCAACCTGGGGTCCATTCCTGGGTGGAAGAGTACACCTGAAAACCTGAAATTCTGGTATCAGTAAGACACAGGAGGCTTGTCCCCAGATTTTAGGGCAACGCAGGCAATACTCTAATATAATGATAATGGCCCCACAAAAGAGGAATAGAAAGAAAACTAGCCCTGGGGGTCAGTCCAACAATCTATGAAACATTTCACCTGATGTTTCTTAAGCTTCTGCTGTGCATCGGCCAACCAGCTTCTGGGTTGTAGTTGGAAAGGGCTGTAGAAGGTTCAAGGTGTCTGTTTGGGGTCTCTCTGCAGGGTCAAACTGATTTGGTTTGTAGGATCCAGTCAGGCTGTCCACTTCTTTGGCACTGGTTTTCTAGGCAGGCTGGTTTGACTCTGGAGTGACACCTTTAAATTTAAGTCAAATGTTTGCCATTTCTTTGTTTATCCTTTATCTCTGCTTCCATGCTTTTGCAGATGCGGATGTCAGAAATGAAGACCACCAGGCTCCGCATCCCATCCCCCTTCAATATGACTGGTATCTTTGGCCCAGGACATGGCCACAGCAGGTGGACCTGGCAGGAGGAATGCAGGAGTGCAGAGGCTATCCTCACTGCCCAAGGAGCCATCTCAGCCCTAGCCACCTCAGGCTCCAAGCAACATTTATAGGGCCTCTGCGTGCACACACTCTACTTTCCCTGAACTTTGTGGCCCATAGGAACTGTGAAGGTTCCATTTAATGTGGAGTAAACCTAGCTGTCAGCAGCAGTTGGAAGCCCACAGAGAGAGGGGATGGGAGCACTGAGGGCGGGGTTTTATTTCTTCCTTGCCCCCTGTACCATTGTGAATGTGATGCACCCTGATGAGTAGGATGCTGCTGTGGTAGCCTTGAAGCCTAGGGCGTGGGCCTGGGTGGAGCCGCCACAGTTGCAGATCTTGGTGGTAGTAGCAAATACTCAAAAAAGTCAGTTGAGTGGTGATTTTGTAACAGGGTGGTCCCCAGGAGAAAGGGGGTGTCCCAGGTTCCCTGTCCCACCCAAGGTAGGGTGGAACTGAGCAGGATTTAAGAAGCTGAAAAGACACACAGAGAGGACACACACAGAGGAGACACACAGACAGAAGACAGGAGGAGATGGAAGAAGGATGGAAAGCCAGAAGAGGCCCAAGGAGCAGAGACACTTGTAAAGAAGCTGCACTGGCCTGGACTGATTGAAATAGACGTGGGTGAGAGACCCGTGGGGAGGTTAACGATGGCTGTGTTGATTTTGGTTTTGATTTTGTTCTGTTCCTCTCAGAATTGTCTGACTGTTTCTGACCCTTTTGGATGGGTCCCTGCCGAGAGGTATTTTGGTTCCTCCCAGAATTGTCTGGCTGTTTCTGACCCTTATGTGTGGGTCCCTGCCAAAAGCTGTTCTAGACTTGTGGCAGGATTTCGAGACTTGCTTTGGGCCAATCCCGTTTGGGTGGACTTTTACCCACGAGGAGTTGGTTAACTTTGGGTGCTTGACTTAGAAAATATATTCTTTGTCTTTGTCTTTTCTAATTGTATTAAAGTCTGGTTTCCACAAAAGGTCCTAAATGCTTTGTATTGATGTGGTAGATGGCAGAACCCATTTAGACCAGGGCAGGTCTGGGGTTCCGGGGGTGTCCCTCTCCTGCCCTGTAACAATTTCAGCTGTAAAGTCTGGGTCATTGTCACTGCCAATGGGCAAGGGGACCCCATAAGGAGGAATGATTTTCCTCACAAGAGCTTTGGTGACTTTTCAGACCTTCTCCATTCTGGTGGGGAACACCTCTATGCACCTGGAGTAGGTATAGATCAGGTCATGGTCCTGCTGGTCTGCTGCCCACCTGGCTTCCAAGTTGGCCAGCTGGTTTCCTTTGGTGACTTTGTCAGTTACTTTTTGATGTCTTTGGCAATTAATAACCATCACTTTAGCTGGACCCCAGACTGCCTTTATCAGCTGAAGGATTTTGGACTTGTTTTTTATATCGTTTCCCTTCCCCCCTCCCCCACATCTAAAATAACCCCCTTTTTTTTAGATGGCCCCATGGATGTGGATGGTGACAAATGTATACCAAAAGTCTGTATAGATGTTAACTGATAGATACTTTGTCAGTTGAAAGACATGGATGAGGGCCCAGAATTCTGCAGCAAGGGCTTCCCCAAACAGAGAGTTTTAAGCCCCTGAGGTAGTCTTTTGACCTGTCTGGAGGCTCTCCTATTGAAATGCAAAAAGAGACTGATTCATGGGTGTGATGTGGAGACAAAAGAAAGTGTTAAACCATAGTCTTGGGGGCTGGGGGGAGGAGACTTAGAAGTATATACTGGTTTTACTGGCTTTAGACTGCCAGGTGGAGAGTGCATTGTGTTCCCAGATGCTGAGCCTAGCCTCCCAAAGTATCGGGGTACTGGTGCAGCTGAACAAGGACCATGCTGGACTCAAGGTCAATGTGAAGCAGAGCATGGTTAAGGACTAGGCTGGGTGGAGATTCTTCAGCTCACAGAAAAACTGCAGTTTAAGCCAATCCAGGTTGAGTTTACTCGGATCCTGGACTTGGGGCTTTTCATGAGGTTGTCCAAGAACAGAAGTGGAAGCAAGAGGCGGGACTGAAACTGATTGGAGCCCCAAGTTAGAACATTTTGTCCCAATAGGGAAACTGGGCAGTCCAGCAGGTACAGGAACTCGTGAACAATTTGATGGCCCCCACGTTGTGTTTACTCTGAGTCCCTCCCATTGTGTTTGATGTTGCAACAAGAGGGGAGGAGAACAATCATGTTCTTGCCTGGTTGTGTTCCTCTTGGAACTTTAAGACGAGTCTTGGCTACAGCAAGTCTGTATAAATCCCAGACTGGAGCCTGGAAGGTCGCCAATATGCCGTATGACGTCACCATGGAAAGGCAGAACAAGACCAGTCAGATCCCATAACTGGAGTTGTGGGACTGTTACACACACACACACGCACGCACGCACACGTGCACGCACACGCACACGCACACACACACACACAGAATTTATACATTCCACCCACTAGGAAACTCTACCAGGCCCCATGAGGGGCATGAGAGGTGATCAGTCTCTCCTTCCATCCATTGGGACAGGCCTTACCTTTCCAGAAGTGGGGTCTGTCTGTCCAGCTCTCTCTGCAAGTCTGGGTAAGGTATTAAGGCGGTGTCCCAGCTCAGCTCATCTCAGGAAGGAGGACCTGACAAGGAGCAGATAGTGCTCCCTCGTTAGCTCATGGGAGAAACATGGGACATGGCCCCAACACCAGACTGGTGGCCAAAGCAGCCAGTGCAGCTGGTTTCCCAAACAGGGAAACAAAAATGTTATGGCAATTTCTCAGAGAAACCAGGCGGCACTCAGAAAGGTCGAGAGAGGGAGTTTTTTGTCACACTGTGAGCTCAGTGAAATAATTTCCAAAAGAGTGAGCCCCAAATCAAAGGAATGGTAAGGGTTTATACAGTTTGTATGCAGAAACTTTTTATGCTTGAGCTACAGCTGGCAGCATGGCATATGAGGAAGCTTTGCCAGTTTGATTTTATCAGGAACTTTTCAGAACACCAGAAGGGGGTCATGATAATCATTATCATTATTGTGGGCAAGTTGTTCAGCAGCCCTTAGTAACTTCCCACTTCAATATCTCTGAGATTTTTGCCGTGGACTAGTTTGCCTATTTTTCATCTTTGTATTTTATGGTTTCTGGACTTTTATGCATTTGGAGTTTATTTTTCTGTATGGTGTGAGATAGTGGTCTGGTTTCATCCTTTTGCATGTGTCTAATTTTCCCAAAACTGTGTGAAAAGGCTCTCCTTGGTCCAGTGTATATTCTTCACTCCATCAAAATTTAGCTGTACATATATTTGTGGTGTTATTTCTGGGCTCTCAATTCTATTCTATGATCTATGTGTGATTTTTTTGTTTGTTTTATTGCTGTTCCAGTACCATGCTGGTTTAATTATTATAGCTTTATTGTATGAAGTCCTGAAGTATAATTCTACCATTTTGCCCTTTTGTGGTCAGGATTAATTTGGTTATTCGGTATATTTTGTGGTTCCATATGGAATTCAGTGATGTTTGAAGAAAGCCATTGACATTTTTATTGGTATTGCATCGAATCTGTAAATTTCTTTGAGTAGGATTATCATTGTGACAATGTTGATTCTTCCAATACATGACCAGGGTATATCCTTCCATTTGTTTATGTCTTCTATTTCAGTAGTTTTTAAGTCTCCATGTATTAGAGGGTTTCCCTGCTCTCTTTTTGCAGTTGATTTCCAGTTTGATACCATTGTGGTAAGATAAAATGTTTGGTATGATCTCAATCTTCATGAATTTGTTGATAATTGCCTTGTCACCCAGTATGAAATCAATCCTGGAGAATGCCCCATGTGAACTTGATAAAAAATTATGTATTTGGCTATTGGCGAGGATGCACATCCCTATAAATGTCAATTAGACCCACATGGTCTCATACTTTAAGGTAATTTTTCTCTATTTTTCATCTAAGGTATAAAATAATTAATATAAAACATTAATATTACTAAGATCAGAAATGGAAGTGAAGACATTTTTCCCAATTTCACAGACTTAAAAGGAATTGCAAGAGAATAATATTGATACAGGACAGAAAAGGGCACTAAAACTGGCCAAGGACACTGCCCAAATAGTTTACCAGTCACTGTCTGAGTTCTTCACCTGCATGCACAATTGCAAGTCTACTCAGGTTCAGAGAACAATAATGGAATATAGGTTAAAAAAAAACAACAGGGAAAAACAAAGTGTTAACTAAGGCCAAAAATGGTCGTTTATCTCATACACAGCAGCATCCACTGTTTTAAAGTCCTAAATAAAATCACCCCCAAGATGGCATCATCCCACTACTGAGGACACAGAGCATATGGCAGCCAGACTATAGGCTGGGATCCAATTCATGAAGGCAGCAGAAGACACAACAGGAAATGCTCATCAGAGCTGCTGAGATGCCCTAGCAGAGCACCAGGAAATGACACTCAAAACAGCAGCTGCAGCAGCTGAACAAGCTGACAAAAGGTCATATGCATGCAGCTCAGGGAGGCACCCAATTCTGGGTCTTCACCTTCCCTGTCAGTGTGTAACAGCAGCAAAACTGGGAACAGTTGCTTTGGCTTAGCTACTTGTATAGCTTATGAACTTTTCCTCTCTGAGGTTGGCTGCTGGAAGCATCTCCACCTCCTTCAGAGGCCCGAAACAGCCTGCTGGAAGATCTGCATGATGGGGGTAGAAATCACTGGCCCCAGAAACCCCAAAGATCCCAAAACACTAAAATCCCGAATGCTAAATCCCAAAAATGAATTCCAAACATTGAATCCTGGGAGCTGCTTCAGCAATTCCTTATATTTCTAATCAGATTCTCCACCCACACCGATAATTTGTTCACATTTTCCTTGGGGCGATCCATACTCAATAGCACCCCTTTCCAGGGGCACCACCTGTAATAGTCTTTGGCTTCAGCCACCAGTTAGAATATGAATGATTGTGTAACAAGAAATGTGTTGAATTAGATCCAGTGGACAAATTCCTAGAACCAAAATGGCTACACACACAAAATCATGAAGAAGTAGAATATCTAAAGAGATCTATAACCTGCAAGATTTAATTAGTTAAATTTCTCAAAATAAAAATACTTGTATCAGATGGTTAGTGAATGAATATACACACAATTAAGGGACCATCACTTTCAAACTCTTCCAAAACATTGAAGAGGAAATATTATTTCCAAATTCATTCTATGGGGATAATATTATTCTGATACTAAATCAGACAAATTTAATAAAGCAGGAAGGAAAAGCAAATATCTTTTATGAACTATGAAGCAGAAATATTGATCAAATACTGTCAAACTCAATTTAGTAGTATATTCAAATTTAAAAAAGAAGAATATAGGATAGTTTCGTTACAGGTGGAATACATGGGAACCAAATAAGGGATCAGGAAAAAATAATTTAAAAAATTAACAGGCAACTATAAATCAGAGACATTCTGCAGGGGAGGGTGAGGGAGAGGGATCAAAACTGGCTGGGGGCAAGAGAACAACGGACTATAGTGATGGTGAATGGGTGAATTGGTGGTGAGAATTTTTTAGGGAATACGCCTGAGAAGAGAAAGCAAATATTGAACAAAAATGAACAATGATGTAAAATATAAACAAATATATAAATTTTAAAATAAAAAGCAAATATAAAAATATTATAAGCCATCACCAGGCGAGAATTGTTTCTGGAATTCAAGGATGATTTGAAATACGAAAATTAATGTAAGCAATGCATTAATAGAAATAAAACACACAATATTCACATATGACAAAGGAATTTGGCAAAATTCAATACATTTCATGCCAAAAACTCACTGAATGACAGATTTACCTGAGCATAATTTAAACAATACATGGAAAACCCACCACCAACATCAAACACAATGGTGAAAGATTTGTTCCCACTAATACAAGAAACCAGACAGGGCACATAATTTCACCACTTCTACTTATCACAGTACTGGAAGTTCAAGTCAGTGAAATCAAGCAATACATACATGAATACATGCATGCATGCATGCATGCATACATACTACATATATGTATGTATGTATACATACATTACATGACATAATAAGGAAAGAAAAAATTATCTCTTTTTGTTGTATGATTTAATGTTATAGGCAGCCCTCACCTATACCTTTACTCACCAGTCACAGAGGTTTGAACAATAGGCAGACACATCCATGCCTCAGCAAGAGATCAGAAGACATGCCCACCAGCACCAGCAGTACAGGGGCACTATGAGCAGAACAAAGGTGAAGGCTAAAAATGGAAAGAGATAAAAATATGTCGCAACCTAGACCCCCATATTGTCTTGACAAGGTCACTCTATGGGGGGAGCCTTCAAAGAAGTGTTCCCAAAGTCAGGATGCAATATTTCTTCTTGCAAATAAATTTAAGTATAATTTCAGGAGAACACTAAGTTTCTCCACCATGCCTGCATGCATTGGCCTTACTCATTAGCTCCTGGCAGCGAGATATCCTTGAAACAATGAAGTTTCCTTGCCCCTCAAGGGCTAATGTTTGAACAAAGAACAACTTATCCCTTCCCCTATTTCCCTTCCTGGCCTGATAAAATCAGCTTAGATTAGTTCCTTCCGAGATTAGCATAAAGATGTTTCTTTTATCATTGGTCTTGGTTTCAGACAATAGGTATGGAGACAGCAGCCTCCACCCTAGGCCTAGGGCAAAGGTTGAAGATTATGTCCTTTACCTTGCCGAAATTTACCTCAGATAAGAGACATTCTTCTAAAGTTCCTTGATTTCCCCTCAAACTATGTAATTGATTATGTATTTGA